>VOPJ01014672.1:0-64243 GCA_014673585.1 Semibalanus balanoides | reverse complement strand
CAATGCCCATGTGACCTGACTACGTTATGTACCAGTGTTTAATAATGATATGGATATTCAGTCACATTAGGTCACATGACTCCCCGCTATTTGTTTGTGCTGGGAAGTAATAGCCGCCACCTGTATTAGAAAGACATTTGTTCTGAGATTCAAGCAGGCAGATAGCCGAGCCAGTAGCACCTACCCGAATCCCAAAACTGACTATAGTTAGGTGTTATGGGGATAAATGAATACCTAAATCATACTCAGACATACAAACTTACAAAAGCACATATACAAATACACACATAAACACGGCATACACATTATACATACATAAACACCCACAGTCTAGGGTGTGTCGAAAAAAAGTAAGTTTTAAATTTGTCCTGAGTGTTTTTCTTTGGTTTTGACCTTTCTAAACACAACCACAATATTTTTTGAAAAATTCAAATTTTTCGATCACCGGAGTTTGATTTGAAAATGTGTCCATTTTCGTCCGTTTGGTTGACTTTCAGCGAAAATCAACATTTTATTCCGATTTTAAAATAATGAAAGAAATGCAGGAAACAAAAACTAAGACCAATTTTGGAAAGCCCATGCCTTCGTATTGGAAACAACACCATTCATTTTAGTAAGAGACATCCCTTTACTGCCATTTTACTGCCATTTCTTAATCGAAAATCGTTTCCTTTTTACGACTGCATTATGCAATACATTGTTACAAGAAACCACATGCAAGATCTTACATCAATAACGTTAACGTAATGTGACACTGTAAAAATACAAAATTCACAACTTCATAAAATGTCGTCACTCATGCCCTGACGTAAATGTAAAATAAATAATTATCACATGCATGCATGCATAACATCATAACATGTTCTACCACCAGCTGTTCTGTCGAAAAAAGTGGCCTCTTATATCAAATTACAAAATTCGAGTGTCCAAACCAGGTAGTTCATGTGGTATCTAGTATGTCGTATGCAGTTTCATTTAATAATTTATTGCACAGTGCAGTCGTAAATAAGAAACGATTTTCGATAAAGAAATGACAGTGAAGTGTGCTGCTCTCAATACCGGTCAGCAGTTGCGGAAGTCTAGATAATGCGTAACAACAAACAGCCGTGCCTCAGCGGCTTCAACGATACCGCCGAGTTAAAAAGTATGAGCTTCGGTGGTTAAACGTATGTTACGTGAAATCACCACACATGGCCATCAGATTGAACGACAACAACCGCGAACCACTGCGCAGTGACTGCGACAAAAATAAGATGTGAGGTGTCGCTGGAGCTTCTGAGGGGCTTCGGAACCTGCCTGTGGATTTGGGTGGAGAGTGAAATCACGGCTACAGCGAAGCTATCAAAGGACATCAACATGGCAGCTTTCGACAGCTCTGCAAAGGTTTTGTTGGTCTCGCCAAACATCTGCTGGAAAACTACAGCGAAGAAGCCCAGCGTGTGCTTCTTGGAAAAGTACAACTCGACAGCAGGCGCGGATCCAGGATTTCGGTCAGGGGGAGGGCGCGACATACAAAAAGTTGCGACCTCTGGGCGCGCCATGGTCGCGACCCGGTTCAGGGGGGGGGGGGGTGCCTTGGGCCCCTTGGATCCGCGCCTGGACAGCATTGAGAGACATTTCGTTCATCTACGAAAGCTAGCAGGGAGTGACTACTTGGATAGTGTCTGTCAATTCATGGAGCGTGAAACTGTCATCCGATTCAGCAGCCTCATCTGGTGGTCTGACGTGATGATAAGCGACATTTCAGCAAGGATGGCACAGTTACAGCAAGTCAAAGATCAAGAGCTGTCCAATGTCCATGAACTAACTGTTGTGTTGTTGTGTTCATGCTGCACCCAATCTTATCAATGCCGTAGTAGGCATTTTAGTGCACTGGCCTGCAAAACCTTGAAGCCCGGGATTGAGCCGCCGAGCCGGGGACATCCTGACCTTCAGTCCGGCGTTATCCCGACAGCATTCTCCCCGAGGTGAGTGGGACGCCTCTCTGGCGAGGACGAGGGGAATCGTGGGGAGTGGGACGCCTCTCTGGCGAGGACGAGGGGAGTCGTGGGGAGTGGGACGCCTCTCTGGCTGAGGAGAGGGAAGTCGTGGGAGTGGGATCGCCGCCTCTGGCTGAGAACGAAGGGGAAGGTTCGTGTGGAGTGGGACGCCTCCTGGCGAGGACGAGGGGAAGTCTGGGGAGGTGGGACGCCCTCCTCTGGCGCAGGACGAGGAGAAGTCCGTGGGGGTGGGAACGCCTCTCTGCGAGGAGAAAGGGGAGTCGCTGGGGAGTGCCGGACGCCCTCCTCTGGTCGAGGAGAGGGGAGTCCGTGGGAGTGGGACGCCTCTCTGGCGAGGAAACGAGGGGAGCGTGGGGAGTGTGACGCCTCTCTGGCCCGAGGAACGAGGGGAGTCGTGGGGAGTGCACGCCTCTCTGGCGAGGACGAGGGAGTCGTGGGAGTGGGACCGCCTCCTGGCGAGACGAGGGGAGTCGTGCGGAGTGGGACGCCTGCTCTGGCGACGGCAGAGGGAGTGGGGGAGTGGACCCTCTCTGCCGCAGGACAGGGGGTCGTGGGGATGTGGGCGCCTCTCTGCGGAGGCACGAGGGAAGTCGTGGGCAGTGGGGACGCTCATCTGGCGAGGACGAGGGGAGTTCGTGGGGAGTGGGACGCCTCCTTGGCGAGGACGAGGGAGTCGTGGGAGTGGACGCCTCTCTGGCGAGGACGAGGGGAGTCGTGGGGAGTGGGACGCCTCTCTGGCGAGGACGAGGGGAGTCGTGCGGCATGCGGGCTTCGCAGCTGGAGGTTAAGTAATCACACTGCTGTGAATATGCGTTTTATTACAAGCTATTTCGGCACTATACCAGGAGAGGGCATTGGTGCGGTGACTGGTGAGTGGTGACACGACTGACGACCTGAACAGAGCGGCATGGCTCTGGAGTTCAACTGTGAGGACCGACCCTGCGGGGAAAACTGCCGGTGGCCGACTGCAGCAGCAAGCTGAACACCGACTGGGGCTGCGAGTTGGATGGCGACATCTTGGAGTTGGACGGCGCGTGCAATGCACTGACAATGCACCTCGGACCTGGTGCGACTGCAGCTGGAGCCACTGCTGACGGAGGAAGCGGAAGAGCAGGAGCGGCCGGTCACGCAGCCGGCAGAAGCCACCACACCGCCTACGCCGGCCGCCGCCGAAGACGACATGACGGCCGTGAACGGCGGGAGTGTATGCCGCAATGGAGTGGCCGACGTCCCGGCATCTCACCAGTGCTGGCGAGTGACGCTCGCAGGAATAGTGGTCACTGGTGGTGCCGGACGGAGCAGTAGGGCAACCGAGCAGCGGTGGAGCAGGGCTGTGGTGACAGTCGCCGGGTCTGTGGTGCGATGCCACGGAGGGAGGCCCTGTAATGACAGCCACTGGGGCTGTAGTGCAATGCCACGGAAGGAAACACCGTATTTACAGGAGACATGGTTCGGGATATCAACAGCGAGATTCACGATAAGTGCGGTGCTTCAGCAGCCAGAAGAACGATGGCGGATGACAAGAGACGAAAGATGCCCAAGATTATAAAAGCTAAACGCCAGGCAAGTAAACAAATGTCGAGCACGATCTCGCGATGACCAGCTTGTTATCATATATAATACAAATATATGATCGCAAACATGGTAGTTTGTGTGATTTTACAGTGGTAGCAGCGAAACCTCATGGCAGACATAATCGACAACAACTTCATATGGCAACTAAAATTCGAGCAAAAAATCCGTATAAAAGAGATATAATTATAAAGAGCATATACAACACGAGACATGACGCTTCAATCGTGGACACGAATAGTCCTGCATGGCCTGAAGGTAGCAACACCATTCAAAGATATGCGACTGATTTTGTTATATCTTAGCCCGCGCCCCGCTGGGGTATCCAGCCGAACGCGCCCCGCTGGGGGGCAGATTATACCCCCCCCCCCCGTTATCTTCCGAACCAATAATTGTAGCGAGACGCGCAATACGGTAATAGAAAGGTCTCAATAATACGCACCCGAAGCATACGCGAATTTGTCTAAATAAGTTCACATGTCAGGTCAAGGTCAGGTAAAAGGTCAAAATGAAGATATTTTAGTTTTTGGGCCATATTTTCTTTTCAAAGCCTTAGATTGAGACTATTTTGACACAAAGTGCTCTAAAATGTATGATGAATCTCCCGCATTAAGCAAAAGTGAAATTGTAAGCAAAAGTCAAGGTCAATATCGGGTCACAAAAGGTCACTGTTGGCAAGAGGTCTACAAAAGTCATGCGACACATGTTTTATGGGATGTTTTATACGTGTAATTCGATAGTAGGAGCCATTTTGACAACCTTAGACCATAAAAGATCGAAGTCAGGTCATATGAGGTCAAATTATAAAATTGAAAAATATAAACAAAAAATACATTTGTCTAGTCCAGTTTTGTCTCAGAAAAACAGCTGTGATATTTATTTGTCTCTATCTGGGCAAAAAAAAGCAAAAAAGTAATTAGACAAATGACTTCATGCGTTACTTACACTTGGGGAGTCATAACTCATAAGTCAGTCAAAAATACAGATATTGCTTTGAAACACTTGATTTGCGTATCATCCATACTTAGTTCTCTTACATATTTTCCTTTTTTTATTCGGTTTTGTGATAATTTTTTGAAAATAGGGGTCAAAAACTCAAAATTTTGCAAATCCGAGACTGCCATTTTGAAGACAATGCAATCTCCCACCTTTTGCTGCTTTTATTTTATGATCTGCTTCTTATCTTAATTTTCTACGATTTTCAAACATTTATCGTTTTTTCACCAAAAATGGCATGACATGACGGTATCAAAAAGTCATTATCTTCCAAAGTGATTTATCAATTTCAACTAATTTTTGGGAGAAAACGACAAATTCATGTAGGATAAGGTACTGCAAGTTTCACGTCGGTATCTCTTTTGAGTTATTGAGAAAATCCAGGAGGGGGCAGATTATGCTCCCCCCCCCCCCCAGCAAGGCGCGGTTAAACGATGTTGCAGTCTAATAGCATCTTCCTGCAGAGGCTTTGAGTACTGCCGGTTTCTCGAACGTTTCACGAGCCATTTGTGGTATCTTTTCCCAAAAATAAGCTAATGATAAGTTCAGCAGTGTGGCAGTTGTCAGGCACTGAATATCTTTTCGTTCTCAGGCGTACAGGTCGAATAGGAGACCAGTGCAAAGTTCGGTGTTTCCAACACGACTGTAGAAAAAAGTGGCCGCAAATGATAAATTTCAAATGTTCAATCCAGGTAGTTCATGTTATTTATGGCGCTACTTTGTATGATAATGACCCATGATTTATAAAAATAAGTTGCTGGAATCTGGGTTTTTCAAGGCTGAGTTCACCTTTATATAACACTAACTTCTTGACCACAATACAGTGACAGTAAGACGACCCATTTTGATGAAATATTCTCGATTTTGTGAAAATCGACTGATTTTCAATTCAAATTCCGTTAATCTCTGTCACCACTAACACCACTAATTGGACAAGCTGAACCAAGATTGACATGTGATTCCTGCAGTCAAGGAAATTGTATAAACTAGTGGATAGTTAAAGGGAATAGATAACCCTTAACATGGGGTATTGGACTGCAAGATAGGCAGAATTGTAGAGCATATACAAAATGTTATGGTGAAAGAATTACTTCGCTTAGTACTTTTGAAATGCAGGACTAGAAAGGCTCCTTGTAGAAGACAAAGTTTGATGTTCCCAAAACTTTTTTTTTAATCCGGTTCGGCCTTGCGCCATGTACCGGGAGAAGAATGCCGGGAGGGGGAGGAGGGGCCTGGGGTTGGACCCCTCCATGGGACTCCCTCCTCTCGGAGCCTAGGGATATGATCCGGGGGGCTATCCCCGTAACCGGCACCACATGTGCGTGTGCGTGTGCGTGTGCGTGTGCGTGTGCGTGTGCGTGTGCGTGTGCGTGTGTGTGTTGTGTGGTGTGTGGTGTGTGTGTGTGTGTGTGTGTGTGCGGGTTGTGTGTGTGTGTTGTGTGTGTGTGTGTGTGTGTGTGTGTGTGTGTGTGTGTGTGTGTGTGTGTGTGTGTGTGTGTGTGTGTGTTAGGTTTAAACGGCTTCTGCCGGTGGTGGGGGTTCGACTAATTGTAAGGTCTGTATAAATGCTAATTGTAGGTTTTACAAATGTACAAAAGCTGTATTTTGCGCATGAGCGGATGATTAGTCCTCCGATTCCGGAGATACCGAAATAACGGTTGCGCCAGGCCGGTTATCGGGCATTAGTGTGTGCGTGCGTCAAGCTTAGCTCGCGCCTCTTTGTTTCCCGGCAGATTATTTATTATTAAACTTTAAATGTCTGTCTTCCACGAATTGTGTGATATATCAGATTCCGTCGTAAAAATGCAATCTGACTCCAACTTTGTTTTAATTATGCACCGGCAAAGTTGACCACCCGGTTATTCCCGCCGGTCGCCGTACGTAACGCCAACGTGCACGCTCCTTTTAAAGGGAAATAATCACCTTTTTCCACAAAAATGGAGTTAACACTTGAAATCGACAGATGAGACCAAAATATAATGTACATTCATCACGTTTTGCATACAAATAGTTATACTAAGAGATATTTAAAGTTAAAGTTGATAAGCGTGCCACGCTTGCAATGACCGGTACTTGCCGGCTGCTTGCAAGTACTTGTGAATCTCATCAAACTGCGGGCTTTTCCCGAATTGTTTTCTTACGGAAGGGAGTGGAAAATATAGTTTGAATCCTGCTTGTTTCGATAGTAATTAGTATGACCGGCAATCCTATACATTGGATAGCCATTTAATGAACAAGGACACCAAATTAGCTGTTTAACTTGGAACCCTATGCAGTGGCGGATCCAGAAAATCTTCAAGGATTTTCGAGCGGCGGGCGGGCCCGGCTCCTGGCCTCAGTCTGCCTGAAGCCGCCCGCCGCGCTGGACCGCTGCCCGCCTCCCGGCCGGCCCTCCGCAAAACCAAAAACATGGAAAATACAAAAAAACGTGACGTCACTAGTGACGTCATCAGCCGCCCGCCCCTGAGGGGGCCATCAATTGCAGTGGTGCCCCTACCTATACCCAAATCTGAAAACTCGACGGATTTGGTCCACCTATATTTGGAAGGGTGCCCCTATTTCAGCATTTTTTTTTTTTAATGTTAAGTTACCCCTTCAGTTCAGCGAGTGCACCCGCTCAGCCGGCCAGAGTGGCCCCATGGGCGGCCTAGAGTGCCCCTCAGGCGACAAGAGTGCCCTCAGGCGGCCAGAGTGCCCCTCACGGCGGCCAGAGTGCCCCCCTCAAGCTGAAGGCCCAAGGGGGGCCATGGCCCCATGCCCCCCCCTCCGGATCCGCCCTGAACCCTAATGGCGGCAAGCGTACCTGGTTTTGAAATTGTTTATAAAAATTGTCAAGCCAATACAAGCTTTGTATAAAACTTTTGTGTCTGGCTGGTAGTCACTATGGCTTATAACCTATCATCATGACAAAACAATAAGTTCCCAAAAACAAACTCGACCAAACCATTTAAACAATTGGCAATTCAATCAGAAAATCAACTTGGAAACCAACGACGGCCCATTTTAGTGTCGGCCGATTTGTTTCAGGACATTGTCCAGCCGTCCCGAGCAATTCGAAACACCGGCGCCAGATATGGCGCGTTTCAATAGTGATGGGAAAACACTGCTCATGAGTTTCGAAAGAAGTATATGTAGGTACTTTATTTTAATTTGTAGAAACTTACAACATTAAATGAGGGAATAGTTTTATTTAATTCTTAAATATAAATTAAATGATTGCTATACCATAAAGGAGGCCTAATAAATTGTTGATAACAAAAATAAAGGGTGAATATTTCCCTTTAATGGTTATCTTCGTTTGCAGGCCGATTATTAAACTTGAGATAACAAATCTGTCGCAAATTGAGCGATGAATCTTATTCCGTTGAAAAACTGTCATCCGACTTTGCTTGAATGCATTCGACTTGTCTAATAAGATTTTCATGAACTCGTCAAAAAGGATGAGAATATATCCTTTTTATAGGCTTTGCCAATATATCACAATCAGACGCAGCCAGAGCATCGACTAGGGAAGGAGCGGGGGGGGCACGGCCAAGAGTATCGCCACAATCTGAAAATTACTAAGGACAAATCCAGGTGCACGTGTACTTTAACATGGGACCATATTAGAGGACGAAAATTACTAAGGACAATGTCCCTAGTGTCCCCCAGGGGCGCAACCGCCTATACGAACACTACGGAATGTCCGTCCCGTTTTTGACGGGCGCCGAAGGCGCCCCCGTTTTTTCTTTCTTATTTTGTTTTTATTAGCACCGCCAACAGGACAGGCGCCAGTGGCCTACAAAGTATACGGTCATTCATGGGATGAAACCGATCCTTTGGACCCGAGGGTCACATGCAAACGCTGGGCCCCCCTCCCACCAGTGACGCTCACGTGCGCCCCTCCGACCAGTGACGGCTCAAGGCGGCCTCCTCTGACAGTGACGGCTCAACGGGCGCCCCTCCGACCAGTGGAACGGCTCACGAACGCCCCTCTGAACCAGTTGACGCTCTAACGGCGCCCCCTCCTGACCAGTAACGGCTCACGGCGCCCCTCCGACCAAGTGACGGCTCCCGCGCGCCCTTCTGACCATTGACGGCGCCCCTCTCTGGCTCGGCCAATGACCTCCCGACCAGTGTCGGCGCTCCTCTGGTCCAGTGATGGCGCCCCCCTCCGGCTAGTGAGGGCGCCCCTCCGACCACTGACGGCTCCTTTCCGGCCAGTGACGGCTCCCCTCAGACTGTTGACAGCCCCTCGCCACCCGTGATGGTGCCCCTGGCCAGTGAGGGCGCCCTTTCCGGCTAATGACGGGGGGGGCGTCGCCTCTGTCGCCTCCGCACGGTGTGGAAGGAGAAGCGCCCCATGCGAAATTTTCGCCTATTGATTGCGCCCCTGTCGATCAGGTGGCGCCCCTCAGGTCTCAAAGCAATGACCTGGTCCTTTGTGAATTTTTGCGCACGCCACTGACAGGCACTCCTAGGAATCGGACAAATTAGCACTTCTAGCACTTAAAGTAAATAAAATTAGCACTTAAAGTAAATGGCGACTTAGGAACAGGATAAGGCGCCCACTAAGAAAGGAAATGCCGCCCCGTGGAGCAGAACAGGCACCCTACCGTTAATAAGCAAATGACGCCCCCCCCACTACGGGGTAAAACAGGCACCCTCAAAATTGGACAAATGCCCATTGTTCCAATGGGCGTCGAAAGCGGGGGGGGGGCTAGGGACGGGATGCTTTCCTCCCACCAGGGAATGCGTCACCCCAAACATTGTATAATTTTAACCCACGAGTAACTGGGGTATATTCTGTAACGCGACTTACTGTGGGATATTTTTATTCTTAGTAAAAGCTGCTTAACTTTTATTTTGCATAAAAAATGTGTCAATTTTGATCCGATTTCAGACGTTTTGAGGAGGGCCATGGCCCGGCCGGCCACCCCTCCCACTGGATCCGCCCCTGGACGCCATCGTATTTGTCCCGTCAAGAAACTTCGAATCATATTCATGTTGACCAGGTTAGGTCCAACTGATAAATTTGACATCAGGTCAAGGTCAAGTTGTGATCCAAGTAGGTCTTGCTGCACATTGGAGACGTTTCTTGACGTGACAAAATACATTGGTACCATTTTTACATATCTCTATCGTCATTATGTCGATAATCATTGACAAAACAATGTTGGTGGTCACAAAATTGAGCCGACCTAAGACCTTATGTCACCGATGTCAGAAATCGGAGATCAATAAATAATAGGCATCTACGACCTTATGAAATCCTGCGAGTTTAAAACTGATGTACCTAAAACTGTGGCAGCGGTACAACCGCAAACGTTTCGAAGGTGGGGTCATCCGTGAACTGGCAATGGTGAACCTTACCTAAGATGACCAAGTCAATAATTTTACATAATGTGGGTTAGTTTGATTCAGAAAAGGTGTGCGAAAAATTTGCGCGTCGCCATTTTTGCGCTATCCTCGAACAACCTTAGGAGTGGGCGGACTTCACCCCCTCCCCCCTCCATGTGGTCAACTTGACGCCGGCCTGCACGCGCGCCGGGCTGGCCGTCGAACGGTGTGTCACTGCACTGCTCGTCACAGCTCTGCCCGATTCAATTGAAGTATATGATTGATCTCATTTTGATTATGGGGATGGAGGCATTATTTGTTCAGTNCAGGTCCTGAAATGAAAATTCCAACACTGGTGTCCACAGTCCAAGTTGCTAGACGAAAATGCTGATAGTGGGACCAGTCCAGAACCATCTCCCCAAGCCATTTCGTCCCAGGCTCCCCAGATCCGCAAGCATCATTTATGTGCGGAAAAACTGTTCTGCCGCTTGCTGTTTTCAAACCATTTGCACTGTTATCAATTGTTTGTTGCAGTTCGGTGCATATGTAATATGTATACAGTTATTATTATCCCATATACCCTAACTAAGTTATTAAGCACTTACTGTCACCGGTCATCGTGATTTATTATCCGAACAATATATTTGTTAAAAACACATTAAATTTCAAGTTTTTTCATCATACCGTGATGTTGCAACCAGGCATAGTGTTATCTGAGTCTGCAGTTCCAAATTAAATTTTTTCGTTTTCCACAACCTAAATTTAACTTTTACGACGCTTCGTCGGCGTTCAGACGGTCGCCATCGTCTTCGGTTCATGTAACGGTGGAATTGAGAATGAACTCATGTTTAGCTTTTATTCTCTACAAGGCGAACAATGTTTCTGGGTTTTACCAGGCAAACCCGTAAAAATTTCGCGCCGCTTTGTGGCGCTAAATAACAAATGTCTATTTTAAAATAAAGTCCACATTACAAAATACTGCAAAGGCTTAAATGCACGCAAAAAAGGAAGTACTTTTTTTGCGTCATTTCAGCCCATCCCCCCACTCAAAAATGATCGGCGACGCACTTGGGTACAGTTGACAATTGAAATACTTTTGCTCTGGTACTTTAAGGCAATGTCGGAACAATACAAACTGCCAGCGGACATCTTTCCTTTTTTGGTATAAAAAGAAGTCGAAAAAACGAGGAAAAAATCAAAATAAAGAAAATATAAGAAACCATGTGGTTGCAAAATAAAGTGGACCAAATCCGGGAAGAAAATTGAAATCGGGGGTAGATAAGGTTCACTTAAAATGGTTTGCCCCCCCCCCAAAAAAAAAACGGCCGGCTGGATCCGCCCTTGAACTACTTACATATAAAAATTGTCACATTTGTGATATTGCGTTTTTTTGGCGATGGCGCCCCCTCTTGAGCGATGGCGCCTCCTGGTCGATGGCGCCCCCCAACACCAATGTGTCCGTACCACTTTTTGGGACGTGGTTGCGCCCCTGTTTGGAGGTACGTGGGAGGGAGCCTTCAGAGGTGTATCGAAGGGCCCCTTTGGACGTACGTGGGAGGGAGCCTTCAGATGTGTATCGGAGGGCGCCTCTAGAGGCGTGTGTTAGGGCTATACAGAAGTGTATCGTGGGGCGCTTTGAAGGTATGTGGAAGGGCACCTTCAGATGTGTATTGGATGTGTATCCCACACACCCTTGGAGGTGGTGTGTCAGATGTGTATCCCACACCCTTGAAGATGTGTGGGAGGGCGATTTCAAAGTTGTATCGGAGGTCATGTTTGGAGCATGTGGGATGGCGTCTTCAGAGGTGCATCGGAGGGCGCCATTCAGAGGTGAAAAGGTTCCGACGCGCCAGCACACGTCGGTGTCAGTTGACTGGGTACCGTGAGTTAGCAAAACGCTCTTGTTGATAACTACGCACACCAAACTAAAGCTTTGATGCCACAAGAGCATGACAGGACCTCAGTAATTTTTATTTGGCCCATCATTAGAATATCAGCGTAAAATTGCATACATTCACTGTAAAAATAGTGTGTTTTGATTTAAACATGAAACATACTCTGTCAAAAACTGTGTGTTTTGATTTAGTGGCAGCGTTCCTTAAGTCAGAGCTTAGCGGTGAAGAAAACTCGGCGACATCGCCGCTGCCCCATGACTAGCGTAATTCGTGTCGTGAGCAGGTCGATGAGTTAAGCGAGACAGCGACAATTGTGGCGCTGTTTGTGCCAGTAGTCAAGGACATATAAAGGAGCTAGAGTCATACGGCGATTCTACAGAATCGGAACGTTAGAACGTGACGTCATTTGGATCCATGGGCCTGCTCCGCCGTTGCAGCTAATGCTGTTTCCAGATAAATGCGTGCTGTCTACCTAAGCAAATTAAAAGGTTACGAAGAAAATAAAAATTATTTTCGAAAGCTTGTAACAGGGCAATTCAAATTTGTATGAATATTTTGGGCTTAGGTCAATATAAAGGTCACTAGTGGACATAAATAGTCATGCACCGACCGTCGGTTCGAATCTCACCGAGTCAGCCGGGCGTGCGCCGCCGGCAGGTAGCGGCACCTCGCGGAGTGAGGATGAGATGGCGTCTCTGACCGCTGCGTAGGGGGCCGGCGCAGGGACGGCGGCGCACGTGCGGCCCCATCCCACCTGACGGACCGGACGGGCCGCCGCACGTGGGCCGCACGTGACCGACCGGGCGGGTTGTCGGGAATGTCTTGGCGGCGGTCATGACGCCTATAATTAAGGTTTGTTGGAGAGGCTGGATTGTTGGAAAGGCGCATATGATTTTTGTTTTTATCTTGTGACAAACCAATAATTACATCATGTCCGTAATCGTAATAAGCAACAAACAAACCCACGTTGGTGTCTCGTCCGACCCGGTGAAGCCCTTAAAAAGGGCCTTGTAAAGCTAATCCCAATGAGAGCAGGAGAAGAATTTTAAGCGCCTCCTGTATGTGGGCGAAAGGCCCACTTACAGGAGGCGCTCAGCGCTGATTTATATACATATTATTATTGCATTATTCATTATTATTTTAGTTAACTAAATATTATAATCAAGTTACCGGGACGTGATAAAAACTTGATTTTTGAAGTTGAGTTCACTGACAAAACGGTTTTAGAAGTTTAACTCAAACCACTCTTTTGAAGCACTGTTACCGCCTCATCCTCCCCCTTGAAGATTGTGGGTCCTAAACATAAACGCTGAGAATAGCATTTCGTTCGATGAGGAGAGGCTCGCAATGCAACATTGATAAGCCGCACGAACTCAAAAAATTACTCATACTCTTAACTTGAGAAGAGCGGCTCGACATATCTACATTTTCAAATTTGAATAACGCACACTTCTCATGTGCGACTGATAAGTCTATTCACAAATCATTGTCAATTCTTGCCATACCTTCTAGTGGTCGAGTAGGTCCTCAGTGGTTAACATAGTCGCCTCTCATGCGGGGCACCGGGTTCGATTTCCGTTGCCGATCTATTTCAAAATTTAAACGGGCCCAAAACTTACTCATATGATAAACGGTGAACTAATCATATGAAGTGTTTGGGCATTCTTCACCAACCGTCTCTGATGAACGTCTCACTTCTCATTATTGAGAGCCTGCGGAGAACCTGCAGACGCCTAATAGGAACTCCCATGATCTCGTTTACTGATGCTCCAAACATTCAGCTTTGCTTACGTAGAAGTAGCCCCCGGTGTCTCAAACCGTTTTTTCAGTGTTCACTGAAAAAACGGTTTGAGACGCACGAGACACCGCGAGCTACTTCTACGTAAGTAAAGTTGAATGTTTGGAGCATCAGTAAACGAGATCATGGGAGTTCCTTTTAGGCGTCTGCAGGTTCTCCGCAGGCTCTCAATAATGAGAAGTGAGACGTTAATCAGAGACGGTTGGGTGAGAATGCCCGAACGTTTCATATGATTAGTTCACTGTTTATCGTATGAGTAGCTTGGGCCGTCTTAAATGCGAAATAATCGGCCACAACGAGAATCGAACCAGGTGCCCCCGCATGCGAGGCGACTATGTTGCCACTGAGCTACCGACCACTGAAGGTATGGCAACCGTATTGACATATGGTTGTAGTATAGACTTATCCATCCGCATATGAGAAGTGTGCAGTTATTCAATTGAAAAATATAGATCATGTCGAGCCGCTCTTCCTCAAGTTAAGAGTATGAATTAAATTTGAGTTACGTACGGTTATCAATTGTTGCATTGCGAGCCTCTCCTCATGTCGAACGACAAGGCCTATTTCTCAGCGTTTATTTTTAGGACCCACAAAGTCTTCAAGGGGGGAGGATGAGGCGGTAATAGTGCTTCAAAAGAGTGGTTTGAGTTAAACTTCTAAAACCGTTTTGTCAGTGCTAATGCCCTAAAAACGCGAAAAATTGGAGTGAGTTAGCCTGGCTCTATGTCGGTGTCAGACTCGAACTTTTTTCGCCTCTGGCACCATTGGAGGTATTTAGCAGCCGGGAGGGTGCCCTCAGAAATGTATCGGAGCCTTCCCTGTCCCCCTTCCCGCTCAACAACACATTTCGCCGACGGCGCCCTCATGTGGGGTTTGATGACCCTTGAGGGCTGGGTCCCTCTTGGCGAGTTTATAACTACGCCACTGTTTGGTGAGTTACTTTCGATATAGGCACTAAACCTCTTTCTTCTCTTCCTCATACTCTTTACTTGGAGTTGCCATTTCCAAGAAGAAGAAAATAAAAACAGGCAACGTTAGCTCCCATATACCTCAGTTGGGACAGCGCTGGACTAAAGATCTGAACAAACTCATCCAGCTTCAGCACCTGCAGCTGGCTAGACTATCTAGGCAACTGCGGCAGTTACAGTTTGCCCAGACCGGTGATTGACCAGTTGCGGCTTCCCGACTCACGAGATCAGGATCTACGCTAAGGAAAGGTTATTGCGCAGGTCCTTGTTTCACCATACGACCGTGCAATTCCATGTCACCAACGGCAGAATTTAGAGACGATTAACGACTCGTAACGACTGAGAACATTCCGTCCGGCTCGCTGGCTTCATCTGACCTTGAGCGCGGCCGCTGCCACCGGCCGCAGTCATCCTCGCCAGCAGCAAACAGCGAGCGCCTAAGCGGCACGATCCCTCATTCCCAGGGTGTGTCAGATCTGTAGTCCAGCGCTCTCCCGACTAAGTTACACGGGAGCTAACCTTGCCTGTTCTTTCTTCTTCTTCTTCTCAGTTCTCTGCTTGGAAACGGAAATCCCAAGTAAAGAGGAGAAAGAAGAAACGAAAGAGCTTCAGTTCCTTTATCGAAGTAACTCGCCGAGACAGTACAGCTGGCTTTGCTATGTTATAGTGAAAATTAAACGAAAAATGGTAGGGTCTACTAACAGTGGCGGATCCAGACTCTCTCCGTGTGGGGGGCATCTTTTTGTGGGAAAAAGGTACCCCAATTTTTCATCCTCGGATCCGAGCCGGTCGCCTTATTTTGGTATTTGAGCTTAAAAAATCACTTTTTCGGAACAAAAAGCACATTTCTTGATTTTTTGGATACAACTTTTTCGAAGCAAAAAAAAATAGTGGAAAAAAAATAACACAAAACGCGATACTCGGTGGAATATACACATACAAATAATACAAACATTTATCTCATACCAACTCGCAGGGGCTTCACCCGATTGTTATTGAGTCGGCGGTCTGCTGTAGTGACGAAAAAATGTACCCCATTTTGTGGCGCGTATTTATTCCTTTGCAACATATTTAATGCAGATTTCCATGTTATAGTAGGTATTTAGTTATTTAGCGTCGCACACGATTTTTTCGGGTTTGCCTTATAAAACCTAGAAATATAGGCGGTGGGCACCGTAGAAGATAAAGGCTGAAAATGCGGATCATTCAATTCAGTGTTACAACAAACCGAAGACGATGACGATGGCTTCGTTATGACGATGGCCACCGATGTGACGCCGCCAAGCGGCGTGATAATTTTAATTTTAGGGATTGGAAAACGACATTTTCATATTGAAACCAGACCGTAATTGGAGCCAAGCCTCATGTAACCCTTTTCCTGGTTGCACGTTTAGCATGATGACAAATATTGAAATGAAGATAGCTTTTTATGCACATTAGCCTCGGGTTATAAATCACGATGACCGGTGACAGTCAGCAGTCAATAGTACATATATGATAACAATAACTGTACCTATACATCTGTACGAAATTGTATCAAACAACTGGCGATCGTGCAAATGGTTAGAGCAGCAAGAATGAGACAAAAAGACTTTTCCGAACATAAATGGTCCCTGTGGAGATGACTTTGGGAATGGTCGTGGTCTGGTCCCCACTATTAGCTCTTCGGTCCAGAAAGCTGGGCAGCGCTGCAGCAGCTTCCGGGTGCCGATGTGACATGTCCGCGTCCTTCCACTTGCGTCGCCTTTTTCGGAACTCGGCAGGATAGCTAGCTTAACAATAACCATCAAAGAGAGCCTTTGTCAGACACTCCATGAAATTCATTTATCCATTTTCCTAATTTGGTAAGCAAATGCGAAGAATTGTGTTAGGCCGCGAAGCGGCTCGAAATTTTCCAAGCTTTTTACTGCGAATAACAAGATTTTGACCGCTGCCTAAGGCTATCTTGACGATAAATTGTTATCTTTTCCCAGAAAAATTGTTAACTTTCCCAGTATTCTCCTAAGATCAATGTTTTTCACGTTCAGCAGGGAACGCGCGGGGGGCATACTTGTGTCGAATGCCCCCAGATTCCTGCCGGGGGCACTTGCCCGTGATGCCCCCTGGATCCGCCAGTGTCTACCAAATCGAACCTGGCTCCTTTTTGAGCTATTTTGATTTTTTAAATAAATTTAGTCCGAATGTTTTTATAGGATGGCCGATGGATTCCCGAGATCAGGATCCACGCTAAGCTAAGCTTGTTGCGCAGGCCCTGACCCCACCATCCGATCACGTAATTCCAGTCACCGGCATGAGAAGCCTCGGTAGCCTCGCAAACTGGGGCACCGGTTCAATTCCCGCTCCGGCATATATATTTCGAATTGAGACGACCTAAACTTATAGATATGGTAAACTAATAATCATGAAAACGTTTGAGCAATCTCCCCACCGTCTCTGAAGAACGGCTCCCTTCTCAATATTGAGAGCCTAGCGGAGAACCTGCAGCGCCCTAAAAAGGAGCTCCCATATCTCGTTTACTGATGCTCAAAACATTCAACTTTTCTTACGTATGAAGAGCTCCCGGCATCTCGTGCGTCTCAAACCTTTTTCAGTGTACACTGACAAACGGTTTTAGCAGTTTAACTAACCCACTCGTTTGAAGCACTTGTCACCGCCTCATCCTCTCCCCTTGAAGACTTTGCGGTCCTAAAAATAAACGCTGAGAATAGGCTTTTCATTGATAGGAGAAGGCTCGCAACCGCAGCATGATAAGCCGCACGCAACTCAAAAAATTATTCATACTCTTAACTGAGGAAGAGCGTGCTCCCACATGAATCTTTATTATTCAATTGACCTCACCGCACACTTCTCATGCGCGGATGGATAGTCTGTTCTACATTTATATGTCGATAACGGTCATCTTATTCTCAAGCGGTTGGTAGTCTCAGTGGTAACATACTCGCCCTTGCCAACGGGGGCACCGGGTTCATTCCCGCTCCGCATATATATTTCGATTTGAGACGACCTAAACTACCTCATATGATAAATGGTAACTAATAACATGAAACTTTGAGCATTCTCCCCCACCCGTCTCTGAAGAACGTCTCCCTTCTCATTATTGAGAGCCTGCGGAGAACCTGCAGACGCTAAAAGGAGCTCCATGATCTCGTTTACCTGGATGCTAAAACGATTCAACTTTTCTTACGTAGAAAGTAGCTCCCGGCGTCTCCGTGCGTCTCAAAACCGTTTTTTCAGTGGTAGTCGGTACCACAGCAGCACAATACAAGTACTAGTAATGGCACTGGGGTGCCACTTTATGACATAAGGTTCCTGCTTCCCCAAGCGCTTATCAGCCGTAAGCTCGAAAATTGACGGTGCTGGCATCTAGTGACATTATCTGACCTTGCACTGTTCCTATGGGAGAAGATTCGGTGGTTGTGCGGGAAGTGCACCCATAGAGCTCAAACTTGGCATGCTGCCTATTGGGCCACCCAGCAACGGGAATATACCAGGGGAAGAAGCTCTCGCTGAAATGTTGGATTAATTTTGCTTCGGATAATTTTGCTAAAATTGCTTCGTGCCAACCGTTGGGACCACCGGGAACCGCCGCCAACCGCAGACGTGTGACGTCATACCGTTCGCCCAATTCCCACTTTTAGTTACCCTTCCCGGCGCTTTCGACCGCTGCTGACCGCCGATCCGCAGTCAACCGCAGGTCCGTGAACAGGCGTCTGATGTGCGTCTGATCTGATGCGCTTCTGATGTGATTGCGTCTGCCGTCTGATCTGATGTGCACCTAATCTGATGTGCGCCTGACTTGAATAAATCAGTTCATGATTTTAACATGAAGTGGCAGAAAAGCACTTCTCCCGCGATAACTTGCACTTGTCGCTGATCGCCTGATCGCAGTTCTGACGATGATCCGTCAGCTGCCCAGAGACGATCAGTGGTGACGATCGCTGCCGGTACAGGACCACCTGTAGCCTTTGCTGAGTCAGGATCGATACTCCGCCGGGCGGCAGCGGCGACCGCGCCACCACCGGCACACGATGCCGCCACGCCGCCATGCCGCCATCACTGCATGCCGCCTCACCATACCCCGGTCCGTGCCTCCTCACCGATCCCTAACCAGTGCTTCCTCCCCGTCCCTCCTCCCCGTCCAAAGTCCTCGCCGAGCCTCCTCCCCGTCCCTCCTCGCCGACCTCCTCATCGTGCTGCCCACCATGCTCCTCACCGTGCCTCCTCATCGTGCCTCCCCACCGTGCTCCTCACCGTGCCTCCTCACCGTGCTCCTCACCGTGCCTCTCACCGTGCCTCCTCACGGCGTGCCTCCTCACCGTGCTCCTCACCGTGCCTCCTCACCGTGCCTCCTCAACCGTGCCTCCTCACCGTGCTCCTCACCGTGCCTCCTCACCGTGCCTCTCACCGTGCCTCCTCACTGTGCCTCCTCACCGTGCCTCTCACGTGCCTCCTCACGCGTGCTCCTCACGCGTGGCCTCTCAACCGTGCCTCCTCACCGTGCCTCCTCACCGTGCCTCCTCACCGTGGCCTCCTCAACGCGTGCCTCCTCACCGTGCCTCCTCACCGTGCCTCCTCACCGTGCCTCCTCACCGTGCCTCCTAACCGTGCCTCCTCACCGGGCCTCCTCACCGTGCCTCTCACCGTGCCCTCCTCACCAGTGCCTCCTCACTGTGGCCTGCCCACCGTGCCTCCTCAACCGTGCCTCCTCCCGGTGCCTTCCTCACCCGTGCCTCCTGCACCGTGCCTCCTCACCGTGCTCTCACCGTGCCTCCTCACGTGGCCTCCTCACCGTGCTCCTCACCTTGTGCTCCTCCACCGTGCCCCTCACTGTGCCTCCTCACCGTGCCTCCTCACCGTGCCTCTCACCGAGTGCCTCCTCAACCCGTGCCCTCCTCATCGTGCCTCCTCATCGTGCCTCTCATCGTGCCTTCCTCACCGTGCCTCCTCACCGTGCCTCCTCAACCGTGCTCCTCACCGTGCTCCTCACGTGCCCTCCTCACCGTGCCTCCTCACCGTGCCTCCTCACCGTGCTCCTCACCGTGCCTCCTCACCGTGCCTCCTCACCGTGCCTCCTCACCGTGCCTCCTCACCGTGCCTCCTCATCGTGCCTTTTCGTACCGTCCTCTCCGTCCCCCGACCAGTGACGTCAGCTGCGTAACGTCAACGTCCTCGGTGTTTTAACACATGCAGGTCTGGTAGGCAGCGCCCGAGAACTTTTACCGGCCAGTATTTCGTGACAGAGCGTCACCGTGTCGAGCCAAATGGCACATGGCACGCCAAATGGCACATGACACGCCAAATGGCACATGGCACGCCAAATGGCCGCTCAGTCGGGCGCCAGTCGACATTACGACCGTATTAGGGATTCGGAGTTCGACGCCACGATCGAGCTCACAGGGAAGACACGCTGGTCAGTAGCCGACACTCTGAGTCTTTGGTGGTTACCAGACAACGACACCTCAGTCCTAGACGGTCACAAGACAGACCACCCTCAAGTCTGAGACGGTCACAGTCGACAATTAACGAACCGTATTAAAGGATCGGAGTTTCGACGCCACGATCGAGCTCACAGGGAAGACACGCTGGTCAGTAGCCGACACTCTGAGTCTTTGGTGGTTACCAGACACGACACCCTCAGTCCTAGACGGTCACAAGACACGACACCCTCAGTCTGAGACGGTCACAAGACACGGCACCCTCAGTCCGAGGTGGTCACAAGACACGGCACCCTCAGTCCAAGGAAGTCACAAGACACGGCACCCTCAGTCAGAGGTGGTCACAAGACACAGCACCCTCAGTCCTAGGTGGTCACAAGACATGACACCCTCAGTCCCAGGTGGTCACAAGACACGGCACCCTCAGTCAAGAAGGTGACCACAAGACACGGCACCCTCAAGTCCCAGGTGGTCACAAGACACGGCAACCCTCAGCCAAGGTGGTCACAAAGAACGCACCCTCAGTCAGGGTGGTCACAGACACGGTCAACCCTCAGTCCTAGGTGGTCACAAGAACATGACACCCTGCAGTCAGGTGGTCCAAGATACGGCATACCTCAGTCCAAGGTGGTCACAAGACACAACACCCTCAGTCCGAGGTGGTTACAATACATGACTACCCTCAGTCCCAAGGTGGTCACGAAGAATACGGCACCCTCAGTCCCAGGTGGTCACAGACACGGACACCGCTGCAGTCCCAGGTGTCACAAGACACGGCACCCTCATTCAGGTGGGTCACAGACACAGCACCCTCAGTCCAGGTGGTCACAAGACACGGCACCCTCAGTACGAGGTGGTTACAAGACATGACACACTCAGTCCAAGGTGGTTACAAGACACGGCACCCTCAGTCCAAGGTGGTCACAAGACACCCTCAGGCATCAGTCCTAGGTGGTCACTAGACATGACACCTTCAGTCCCAGGTGGGGACAAGACATTGTACCCTCATCCCTCAGTCCTAAGTGGTCACAATACCATGACACCCTCAGTCTCAGGTGGTCACAAGACACGCACACTCAGTCCCAGGTGGTCCACAAGAACACGGCATCCACTCAGTCCCAGGTGGTCACAAGACACGGCACCCTCAGTCCCAGGTGTCACAAGACACGGCACCACTCAGGCCCTCAGTCCAGGTGTCACAAGACATGACACCTCTCAGTCCCAGGTGGTCACAAGAATACGGCACCCTCAGTCCAAGGTGGTCACAAGACACGGCACCCGTCAGTCCGAGGTGGTTTACAAGACATGACACCCTCAGTCCAGTGGTCACAAGAAACACGGCACCCTCAGTCCAGGTGGTCACAAGACACGGCACCCTCAGTCCCAGGTGGTCACAAGACACGGCACTCTCAGTCCGAGGTGGTTACAAGACATGACACACTCAGTCCAATGTGGTTACAAGACACGGCACCCTCAGTCTCAGGTGGTCACAAGACACGGCACCCTCAGTCCGAGGTGGTTACAAGACATGACACCCTCAGTCCGAGGTGGTCACAAGACACGACACCCTCAGTCCGAGGTGGTCACAAGACACAACACCCTCAGTCTCAGGTGGTCACAAGACACGACACCTTCAGTCCGAGATGGTCACAAGAGACAACACCCTCAGTTCGAGGTGGTGACAAGACACAGAACCCTCAGTCCGAGGTTGTCACAAGACACGACACAATTATTTCCAGGGGTCTAGGTGGTACCTAGATACCACCCTCAGTCCCAGGTCCCAGTCTTAAATAATGAATATCAGACTTGTGCCTCGATCCCAGTGGATCCCTCTGAGTAAAATGCATGGCGATCTGGGATCTTCCTGGATCCATCGACGTAAAATGCTTCAGGATCTGGGATCTCAGTGGATCTCAAATTTAAGACAAGCCTCAGATCTTGAAACACAAGATGCAGGGACTGACATCAAATTAAAATCTGTGGTCTCTTTTTTATGTATGGAGTATATACTATGTATATAATTCGTACCTGCAAACAGTGGCGGATCCAGAAAATCTTCAAGGAGGGGGCCATCAACTGCGGTGGTGCCCCTACCTATACCCAAATCTGAAAACTCGACGGATTTAGTCCACTATATTTTTAGGGTGTCCCTATTTCAGCATTTTTTAAATTAGCAAAATGTTATGGACTCCTTAGGTCAGCAGAGTGACCCCCTGAGGCGGCTTGAGTGCCCCTCAGGCGACAAGAGTGCCCCTCAGGCGGCTAGAGTGCCCCCTCAGGCGACAAGAGTATCCCTCATGCGACAAGAGTGCCCCCTCAGGCGACAAGAGTGCCCCCTCAGGTGACAAGAGTGCCCCCTAAGGCGACAAGAGTGCCCCCTCAGGCCCCCTCAGGCGGGCAGAGTGCCCCCTCAGGCGGCCAGAGTGCCCCTCAAGTTCGAGGCCCAAGGGGGGGGGGCATGGCCCCCTGGCTCCCCCTCTGGACCCGCCACTGCCTGCAAATTCACTTTGTACTAATAAGCAAACATAGAGACTGTAATGCGTCTCTGCTAGGTGGATGCTCCCATACGATAAAATTAGCCTGAAGTAGGTATGTACATTGTACAGTTGCCGGCAGAATGATCGCTACCCCCTGGCTGGCGCCTGACGAACACTGGAGCGGCAGGCTGTGCCACGTCACACCTCGGGTCGCTCAGCCAGTCCACTCTGACCGCCACAGTGACACGGCGAGTTACGTTAATGAAGCATATATATTTATGAAAAACGCACGACCATCTGACGTAGATATATATATATATATATGACGTGGGCCGGACCGCCGGAGGGTGTCACTATGGTCGGTGGGAGAGAGGGAGCGGCCGAGCTAGGAGTTGGTGTGTGTAAGGTGATCCCAGAATACAGGCATTATCAGGTATGACATTATTAGGCATTATCAGGTATATCACTATATCAGGATGTGGGATCTTTGTGGATCCCTCAGCTTCCTGCATAACTGAATCTTGGTGCCCTATGTGGATCCCGGGACACAGGACACAGATATTCGGATTGCAGCTGGATCCACGGGATCCAGGGACATGTCTGATGGACATTAATATTTATTTCATCCGATGATGAGGCGCCCGCAGCTTGAAGCAGTGTTTGTCAGTCAAGACACCAATATGTCCAATAAATTATATAGCTGCAGATTTCGGGCCACTGTATTCAGGTGGGCAATGGGTGCATTGCTGCTCCACCGATGTTGACACCGCCAAAACGTGATTAAATAGGATTTGCGCTAATATGAAATCAGGTGAATCTAATTGGATGCGACGGCTCCTGACCGGAGGCCTGTTCACGGACCTGCGGTTGACTGAGGTTCGGCGGTCAGCAGTGGTCGGAAGCCGGGAGGGGTAACTAAACGTGGGGATGGGTAAAAGTTATGACGTCACACAGCTGCAGTTGCCGGTGGTCCCGGCGGTCGACACGAAACAACCGCCGATCCGTAGAATCAAAAAGTTAATGTAATGAAAACTTGCGCAGTGCGGCGTTCAGAGTTCAAGAGAAGATGCTTGTGGTGACGCATAATGAAATGGGGCGGGGCTAGAGCCAGCTGGTAACCGCCGAACCGCATATGGTCGTGAACAGGCCTCAAAGTTCACCTATCCGCTGCCAATAGTATGATAGCTGTTCTCGGGGACGCGTGGTGGCCGGGATTGTTACGGCTCTAAGCACTCGTCTCTGTCGTCGTTACTCCCGTCGGCCCGGGTTGGCACGGACACGCCAGAACGTCTATGCAATCACTTCGGCCCGGGTTGGCCCGGACACGGCCTGAACGGCTCTGTTGGGCGCCGTAAGCGGAAATCAAGACCGTCACCACACCGACGTCATGCAGACCTGATAGTTTCGGGTAGGTGGATCCGAGCGGACGGTTCCGTGGGATGGGTCCGGGTGGATGCTGCCCGGGTTTCCCAGGCGGACCCAGACCGGCGCTGGGGTCTTCAGCAGTTCCGATGTGTCGCGGCGTATTGGCTTGAGTTCGACATGGCTGAACTTTTCCTCAGCCTAGCCGCCCCACAGCCATGGCTTCACAGCCACAGCCAGCCACCGCCACTCCCAAATGTCAACGGCTGACCGTTGACCAGCCGTGATAATTTTTTAAATTAATATTATGTGCTTACTTTAAGTCTACTGTTATGGCAACATGCCGAGGCTTCTTTTAACCATGACTGGTTTTATAAGATTGATGAAAAATAGCAGAATCCCCAGATAGACTAATGCAGCCACAGCCGTAGCCATAGCCATAATCTAGAGATTTTCCAGTCCAGCCCACCCCATTTATATCCCTCGACGTTACAGCGCCACGCACCAGAGCTTGCGCCGAGAACCGATCCTGTGCAGGCACTGCTTAGAGTAGCTGCATAATGGACAATGGACATGGTGTGTTGGCACACGGGGCACGCTCAGCTCTTCTTCTAAGAAGCATGGTGACAAGACACATGCCTCCCTTAGAACAATGTCGTGGCACGCCATAAGTTGGACACTTCCGGTAACTGCCCAGGGACCGACACAATCCCGCTGCCATGTATTCCCGTGAAGGCACGCGGCGCCTGTCAGGAATATGCACGCTATCCGCTGGCTGTTGTCAGAGAACTCAGTAACAGCCAAACCGAGTTACGACTAACGGACCGCTCGATCCAGGGCCGCTGCACCAGCTGCACAGACGGAAATAAAGCTGTCAGGGTCTGATCCGAGTTTACGGCTAACGGCCGCTCCATCCAGGAGCTTGCATCTCCCAGCGCTTGTCTCACTGACTCGACAGAGCCAGCATCTCAGCGCTGTCTCCACTGTACTGAAGAGCAGCGTTCTCAGGCGCTGTCTCACTGTACTGACAGAGCAGCATCTCAGCGCTGTCTCACTGTACTGACAGTAGCGCATCTCAGCGCGTGTCTCACTGTACTGACAGAGCAGCATCTCAGCGCTGTCTCACTGCTACTGACAGAAGCAAACATATCTCAGCACTGTCTCACTGCTACTGACAGAGCAGCACTCAGCGCTGTCTTCACTGTTACTGGACAGAGCAGCATCTCAGCTGCTGTCTCACTGTACAATGACAAGAGCAGCATATCAGCGCTGTCTCACTGTACTGACAGAGCAGCATCTCAGCACTGTCTCACTGTACTGACAGAGCAGAGTCTCAGCACTGTATCATTGTACTGACAGAGCAGCATCTCTGCCGGCAGCGGACACTGATTAATGTCTGCTGATTCGCCAGTCTGCTATGTGGCACTCGGTTGGCTCGCGGTCGAGTTTGGGGCGGGTCCCGGTCGATCGGTTGGTGGCGGCGGCGGTTGTCACGCTGTTATAGCATGACACTGCTGTCGGATCAGACACATTGATAGTAATGCCACCTAATAACCGCTGTCTCTGCTCTGCTAGCGTCTATCCTAGGTGACCTAATCATCCATTGACGTAAGCGGAAATGACAAGTGGTAAGGCGTATCCTCCTCTTATCTATGTTGCCATTTTCGCCTGTATCACTTTCCTATATCTTGGCGGTTCTCGCAGCTTGGTTGTTCTCATAACATGGTGAGCTTTGTAGCTGTGTGAGTGTAATCCTTCGATGATGCTTGTGTCTAGGGGATTCTCGCACTTCGGCCCCGCGATAGAGTGACCGCTGACCAGTTGCATTCACACTTTCACCAATTAAACATTACCATAAGTGACATAACCACAACTCTTTATCAATCAGCCAGGCTGCGAGCTTGGACGAATTCCATGTTGACTGGTCGGACTCTTCTGCACTGGTGTTGACTTCCTTCGCCCAGCATTCGATCAGATTTGGCCCGCGGAAAATAGAAGCACAACGTTGATTCTTTGTGGCATTCAAGTTTTCAACCCTTAACTTTTCCGGGTGGCTATAATCATGCTGTTTGGTGACATTAGGCATAATCAACACAAGAACATTTTCTATGAATGCAGGAGACAAACCACAGTGAACAGTACTAGGCTTGGAGTATTTTATTTAGCAAAGAAGGCCCCTTATCAATGTCAAATACAAAAATGGGGTATTTTCGAGGCACATGTAAATTGTGATACATAATAATTATGTTTTAAAATATGTGTAAATTTATACGTCGATACCCGTTCGATATACACATTACACAAAGCTATGTGCGATCATCATATCTTTTTCAGATGCGCCTGGCCGCACATCCACCTTCACGCACGTCGCACATTACATATTATGTGAAGCACTGCACTAGCGGCTACTACGAGCCCGCCGAGATGTTGTATGGGGTGATTTCAGACCGGATAGTGAGGCCGGCGAAGCGGGCCTCAACTTACTGTCTTAAGATGGGGCCAAAAATCCGACTTCGTCCGTGCTTGCTTGCTTGCTCGGCTTTAGCTTGGCTTGCGTGGGTGTTCAGGGATAAACTACCGTTCATGCACTGATGATGCAAAAGTATACACTGATAATTATATCGTAAAAATAACCACATGGATAGGCTATGGAAAATATTTGACAACAACAACAAAACTGTCATCATCCATAAATAAACACAAAATAAATACCAGCCGAATGATAACACGTGCTTTGAACTTCGGATTCACCTTCACAGATGAGAATCAGAAATAAAAATAACTAAATTGCCACAGAAAGGTGCAGGTAAGTGTTGTTTACTATTGCAACAAACAACAATGGTTTTGCCTAATCAGTTGCGGACGAAAATGAAATAACTCGCTCCGTCTGCTTCATGCCATGCATGCTTTACTAGTAAGATATAATAGGGTAGATAGCGGGGTCGGATGGTGCAATTCCACGGTTATCCATTCAGGCACATCGCACAGTAAACTGCATTAGGGAGGGCATGGTATTTCTCATCCATAGGGAGGGGAAGGATAAGTGTTGGAGTACAAAACCGGACACAGTTAAGAGTAAGTATATATAAGCAGCCTAAATAAACATGATGAATATGCAATCGTTGTTTCGATTCGTTTCTTTCTTTCAGTGTTCAATGTTCATTTATATCTGGCTTTGCAACATGAATAATTGCTATCAGATTTTCTGCGTTTTATAGTGTGCAACAGTCTTGAAATACTGCTTTGAACTATTTTTTAGAGGGTTTCATATTAGCATCAAAGTATTTTACAAAAGTTTTTTGGGGAATTCTAGTGGTTTTGCTGCTCGCCACGTAAGTTGAAAGAAGAAATAGAACAAAAAACAAAACCAAATTTGCGTAAAGTTTCAGTTCCGAATAATACAAATGACAAGAAGTATAAATATATAATTTTCTAAATATCACACACTATATATTGAACAAGTGCACCAAGTAAGTGACAAAAAACACTCTCCCTTTTGTCTATCATATCGTAGAAAATGTACGGCGAATCGTTTCTCCTTGCGCAAAAGCCCACCTTAAAGGGAGTGTGCCTACTCTTTTGAAATGTCAAATATATTTGTATTACGGTAAGAAGCTTATGCTTTGATTATTGGTTGACGATAAATCACGTCTGGAGCCCCTTTAGTTGAATTTTTACTTATATTCTGTTTTGCATTTGTTTGTTTCAAAACTCAAAAACGATCGTCAGCTATAATCGATAGCGAAGATGTTTACCTTATAATGGCGCACTGGCAGGCTAACAATATATGGCTATTGTTGTTAATTTAAGAGCCAATGCTTCTAGTGCGAAAGCTACTCTGGCGACTATGGAGATTAACATTAATAGGTGCCGCACATGCCAAGGCTCATTGTGCGTCTGGCGAACCTATAGGAATATCATTCTCTTATGCATTAACTATAAGATAATTCTGAAGAGGCAAATGAGATACAAGGCTAAATTAGAAAATATGTTCTACAGACTAGTGTCAACAACTTCACATGACCAATGTGAGTAGGCACACTCCCTTTAATAAGAAATACCTTACATCGGAAACGTGCCCTGCTTTAATTCGAACAATGCATTTTATGTGTGTATCTATCAGGGGCGTAGGAACTCATTTGCAGTTGGGGGGGGGCAAAAGGCATTTTGAAGTCGATTATTTCCATGCAACGTCCATTGGCGTGATGCTAAAATCCTGGCGTAATGCTAAAATCCGAAAATGCTGGGGGGGGGGGCAGTTGCCCCCCCCCCCGGCTCCTACGCCTATGGACTATTTATGTATGTACAATGTACATTGTAAACACGTGCCTCTGGTCTCCAGTTTAGAGAGGAAAGTGCCTTGACAGCGTCCCTTCATCCTACTTCATCACGGTTATGACGCCGCCACCATTCCGATACATCGAGCCTCGGATATGAGCCGGATTTGCATATCAGATGTTAAATTACCCCGAAAGTGGACTAATTTGGCTCGGCTATTTTCGCGGCGCGACGTTAGGCGACTGAAATGGTTCTCACAAAGAAGATACGATCCAATTTACAATGAATCATGACATTTGTCATCATGTGCTGAGGAACAATAGTGCAGGAAATAATTTGTCTGCCAGGTGTTAAATGGTATGCACTTTTCTAAAGAACAATAATACAATCTTCCGATATACTTGTTCATCATCAACATCAACGTCGGCAACGCACAAAATGTGTTAAACGCTGATAACTTAGTCAAGTATCACTTTGCGCTATTAAAAAGAATTGTTCTTCCTGAAAGTTGTTTTGAAATGTAATCATACGGGGTACTTTTTGATCATGTTTCTCTTTTCTTCTTCATGGCCATAACAAACTTCATGACAATGTATGACGTCATGCATATGGTAGCTTGGATATGGAGGTTATTGCACACATTAAATCTTGGCTATGGTATCAGCTAGTTTGCGGTAGACTTTGCGTCTGACGCAAATCTTACGTCAGCGGGTATAACATTACAACATCGACGAAGTTTCGGGGAAATGAAACTTCGTCTTCCATAAGCGGCCCACTAGTCCTGTGTCGACATTTATTTGCGTAACAAGTAAATTATTTCACCACAACCCATTTTAATTCTGCTCTACAAATATGATATATCAGTGTTAACCATATGTTAAAGGTGAACTATTCCCTTCAAATTGACTCTACCCCCAAACATGGCATCATTTACGGAGCACACTCTGCCAAATATTGTCGGTTTCTTTGACGCAAACACCTTTAATAATACCATTAACCCTATTCTTTTTTTGTCCGCCACTGAAGCTCAGTGGGAGAGCGCTGGTCTTCTGACCTTATCTCAGTAAGTGGGCAGCCTGGGTCGAGTCTTCGGCGCTCGCTATTTGCTCCTTCGACTGGGATGGCGCAGCGGTTGCCAGCGTTCGCACTCAAGGCCAGATGACGTCAGCGAGCGGGGCGGACCGTGTCCCAGGTATGTACGGCACGTACAACTTTCGATCTATAAATTCTGTGGACCAACAGGAATTGCGCGATTGGGTGGTGGGTCAGGACCAGTGGCAACAAGCTCTGCTTAGCGCGGGTCTGACCTCGGAAATCCATTCATATTAAAGCATTATTCATTTTTTTTACTGCGGCCCAGATTACGTAAACCGGCGGGGGCAGATTCCCCCCCCCTAGAAACTCGAGCAACCGTTTGGCTGATTTCAATGGGACGAACACCACGACTCTCAATAATCAATTTTTGTTTTACCATTTTATCACAAAAATGTGGGGCCAGAGCCAAAAATAGTATACAAATTTTATGTATTTTTTAAGTCATAGCGTCATGTAGTTCACGTGTCATGCCAAAAACTTTTTAGCTTCGAATGTAATGGTCCTTCAACATATTCAAAAGAACAGTACTAACATTAGCCGTTTTCACGATGGCCTTATTTTGCGCGAAATGTTTTTAAAACATTTTAAAAGTTTTAAAATGTTTCAGTGGTAGCCGTCTTCACGATGGGCTAATTTGCGAGAAATGTTTTAACCCTCGCCGTATGGGACCAAAGGACGAGGGTTAAAACATTTTTTCGTCAATTAGTTCATCGTGAAAGCGGCTACTACTAAAGCATTTTAACAATTTAAAATGTTTTAAAACATTTCGCGCAAAATAACCCATCGTGAAAACGGCTATTAAAAGGTCATAGGCGTATGCAGGGGATGTACAATTGAAAGGGGGATTTCTGATACTAAATATGTGCTGTTCGTAATTGTTTTGGACGACACGAACGCCACAAGTATTTTTTTATCTCTGCAATGTGTTTAATGTAATAAATTGCGCACAGGTGGAGCCAGGTAAACTTCGTGGGGAGCACCATGTGTGTAACGCCCTTCATCGTCTCACTGATTTGAAGCTGGACCTAATTTGACGATGGGTATCGCCTCCCATTTTACGTACCGGAATGCGCCTCTGACCAGCAATATTTGCAATTCAAGTATGTATGATGTAACTTCCGGTAGCATCGTTTCTGACCCCTTTATTCCAACGCAAACTACGAAGGAAATATGCGCCGCACAACTGCATTCGTAACACCCTCCTAATAACATAAACATATAGCACCGCCTCTGCTGGGTCGATTTTTTCACAATTTTTGACAGAACATTCGTAACTCGATTTAAGGTTAAGCACAAAGTTTCAAGACGCTAGGCTTATCGGATCAGAAGCGGCAAGCGAAAACTACCGGGGGCAGAATCTGCCCCCTCGCAGGAAATAGGGCTAAAGGGACACTGCCACCAGTTGAGATAGCCATGTTGTGTGCTTGGCATTGAAATTATGTATGGCAGTAGTTAAAACAACCACAATGGTCTAATGAAATATAAATTCGAGTTTGGTTTTGAAATCTGTAATATCCCCAGTCCCAGTGTATTTGAACGGGGACCCTGAGCCGATGACGTGTCACTCTTTACTAAATGTGTATGATAGTCGACTTGTTTTACATTTGGCCATACATCAGCCATACATTTGGCAGTGTGAAGGTTTTCTCTATTTCCCGAATTCCTTTATATGACGTCATCAACCCTAATATGAAAACTTAACTTTTTTTAGCACTGCTTGTAAGAAACAAATGTCTTAATCGTGTTCGGCAGCAATTACTTTATATTTGGCACCACAAGCGGCGTACATTTGATAATTTTTGGGAAGGTGGCAGCGTCTCTTTATGTTTGAACCATTATAAATATTTTGTGTCCAGACAAAATATCTGACCCTCCCGACCAATCACCGTATATCATCGGGGAATATGTCTGGCTCTGACACTGGTGTAAGAAGCCTGAGTGCAGGTTCTTTTCGACCGACATATGTCATGGTCGGGCAGCCAATCGAAATGCGTGGTTAAAATCACTCTTCATTCGCCAAACATGAGCCATATGAAAGCATACCCAAAGCGCTCTCTCACATTTCACTTGTGGCTCGTGATAAACAAATCTGATCGTAATTTTGCGATTGAAAAGATATATTATATATATTATAATAAATACATATATAAATATATATATATATAATTATATAATATATATATTATATATATATGTATAGCATCCATGACAAATTGGATTTTTATATAAATCCAAATATATATATATATATATTATATTATATATATATATATATATATATATTATATAATATATATATATATAAATAATAATATATTACGTTACAGTTAGTATGAGAAATCCGTTAGTATGCATAGTGCATACTAACTAGTAAGTTTGCAAACTAACTGACTGTCCAGTTAGTTTGCATACTAACTAGTTAGTTTGCAAACTAACTGATCGGCCAGTTAGTTTGAAAACTAACTAGTTAGTTTGCAACGCAACTAGTTAGTTTGCAAACTAACTCGTTTATATGAGAAATCGACGATGTATTTGGCGTTGTAACACCTATCCAGTGGCAAATTAGTTTTGATCGATGCTCTGTCAAATTTATATCGCTTGGCTTATTCCGCGTCCCGGTTAGGGCATCCCGATTCGAATCGCTCTCTCAGCATTGGATGGCCTGCGACCTGTGGCAGCGGTCGCACTCAAGGTCTGGTCAAGGTGACGTCTGCATTGAACGGGGTGAACCATGAAAAAGGTATGCCGGGTACCATTAAACTTTCCATTCTTAATGCTGTCGGCCAATAACAAATGGCCAATCAGACGGTAGGGATCAGGGGACCGTAGCACTGCAAGCGAGTCCTTTTTTTATAAATACAATTTAGAAATAAAATTTGCAGTTACTTCTTTGATAAATTCGATGCATCCATAACTTTCATCTCTTAAGTTGGTGAACCACTCAGAGCCAGCGTAGGAATTTTAGCCGCTTTCTGGTCCGGTATTTTGCTTTCTTCAGTAAGTTAACCCGCGTCGACCTCAGCCTTTTCGGGGCAGACTAACGCGCCGGGTCATGATGCTGCTGCATTCCCCAGTGAGGTGCGAACTTTGTGCACAACTCAGTTATATTCTGGACCCAGAACAGTGGCGTATTTATACATCCGCCAAGGGGCGTCCAAGCCTTCAAGTGGCGCCAAACCACACATGATGCGCGGTCAGCGAAAGATGTTGTTGAGCGGAGGGGGCGGGGGGGGGGGAAGGCTCCGATCAATTCCGAGGGCGCCCTCCCAGTTACCACATATCTTCAATGGCACCCTCCGATGCACCTCTGAAGGCGTCATCCCACATAGCTCCAAAGGTAACCTCCGATACAGCTTTAAGAACTCGCGCTCCTACACGCTTTCCGATACACCTCTAAAGGCGCCCTCGTAAATATCTCCGAAAGCGCCCTACGATAGATCTCCGAGGGCGCCCTCCTAAATAGCTTAAGAGGCACCCTCTGTGAGACCAGAGGCACTCCTCGCCTCACATTTAGCAAATGACGTCTTTGGAGATACTTATGTAGGTGAGGGCGCCCTCGGCCTCAGAGATATGTATCTGAGGTATTTTGAACTATGTGAGAGGCGTCTTCAGAGGTGAATCCATTCCAGGGGCGCCTTTGGAGGTATGTGGGAGTGTGTCTTTAGAGATGTAATCGGGAGGGCGCCCTCATACGCTTTCTCGTATATGATCTTATCAGAGGACAGCTGCGAAGTTATTCGAGGACGCCTTTGCAGGTATGTATAAGGGCACCATCAGAGACGTATTGAGGTCGCCTTTGAGCCTGCATAAGTGTAGATATTGTAGACCGTTTCAAAGGGCATAGTGGAGCCACTTTTGGAGCGTGTGTAGGAGGGCGCCTTTATTTTGTGGGAGGCACTGGATGGTCATATGGAGGGGGCACTTTTAAAGGTATGTTTAGGGGCCTTCAGAAGTTTATCAAAGGGCGCCTTGAAGGCATGCGAAATGTTAGAGTGATCGCAATTTGGGAGCTAGTGGAGGCGCCCTTCGGGATGTATTGGAGAGCGCCTCCTGATATAGTTGTGAGGGGAAACTTGAAAAGATGTGAGGCGCTTCGGGATCGGAGAGCGCCCTTACGATTCAGTGGAACGCGCTTCATATTCCGCCGAAGCGCGCCTTCATATTCATGAGCGAAGGCGCCTTCGGTCCAGAGGGCGCTTGCAGTTGTCTGGAAGCGCCTTCGGCGCGCCGAAGGGTGAGGCCATGTGCGTGACCCCCCCTAAATGTGACCCTGCTCCATAATGTATATATTATGGACTTACAGAATATAGCAGGCACGTATCTTGTACTTGGATTTATGTATTAATTTCATAATCTAGGCATATTCTGAAGTCCAGAATATAGCTAATTTGTGCAAAATTGCACTCCACTTTGAATCTTACGGCATAATGACCGGGCGTTAGATGAACCCGAAAGGCTGAGGTCGACGCCGGTAACGGGTAATCATCTGTAAGAGAGCAAATACCAGACCAGAATCTTAAGAAAGCGGCCAGAATTTCCAACACTGGCCGCCTCTGAGTGTCTACCAACTTTTAGATATGACATTATTGAATGCATTAATTTTTTCAAAAAGTAACGTGAAATTTGGTAACATTTTTTATTTTCTTATGAAGAAATAAATGAATGAATTCATATCCAGGAACTCGCTTGCAGTGCGTACTGCGCGGGCCCCCTGTTTAATACCGTCTGATCAAGTAATTGTATTTGGCCGACAGCATTTTATAATTGAAAGTTAAGGTACCCGGCATGCCTTTAAAACCACGCGTCCACCCCGTTCACTGCAGACTCACCTTTGACATGACCTTAAGTGCGACCGCCCACATCGGCAGGCCACCAAGCTGAAGCAGCGATTCGAATCGGGATGCCCTAACCGGACGCGAATAGGCAAGCGCATATAAATTTGACAGAGCATCCGATCAAAACCAATTTGCCACTGGATTAGGTCAAATACGCTCAAATACATCGTGATTTCGATAATAAAACCAGTTAGTTTGCAAACTAACTAGCTGCGTGCAAACAAACTAGGTAGTTGTGACAAACTAACTGGCCGGTCAGTTAGTTTGCAAACTAACTAGTTAGTATGTAAACTAACTGGACAGTCAATTAGTTTGCAAACTAACTAGTTAGTATGCGGATTTCTCACACTAACGGATTTCTCATACTTACTGTAACATATATATCTGTTTGTAACATCAGGTAAATATTCCAAACGGCACGCGAATAAATCTGTGTCTGTGCTGGTGACTCACCTCCCCTGATAAGACAGGTGAAGCTGGCAGAACTACCGACATGGTACGGCCCGGCCCGGCCCTCCGTGACGCTGTGACCCGTACTGTCCTGCACCACCGGCTGTCCCGGCGGAACTGAAACAGAAGAGACGTGGCAGCATACAGTCAGATCCAGACCGTAACTAGCTCGTTTGCAGAAACTTTAGTTCTTTCTTCTGGAGCTCACATATTAATGTAACAAGCCCCTACATTTTTGTTTATGGCGGAGCTAATCTGCGGCCGTTAGCAGCGGCCGCGTTCTAGGTCATATGAACCCAGCGAGCCGGGTGGACCGTCGAGTCGTCAGGGGACGTAACACTTTCGCCTCTAAATTCTGCCGTTGGTTGGAATTGCGCGATCGGATGATGGGGTCAGAACCCTCGCAACACGCTTAGCTCAGTGTGGATCCTGATCTCTGAAATCCATCCCATCAAAACATTCGAACTAAATTGAAATGAGAAAATATGTCGTTACATATTGTTAACCGCCCGCAGGTGGTGGTGAAACTTCGAGTCGATATTTGCTATAAAAACATTCTTAGCTGCATACCTACATATTATAAATTATATCAGACTGTTTACATTTTGTTGCCGTCTTTAACGAAATGTTAAACGGATGTCTTGGGTACCCTTAACAGTTAACCCGCGCCTTGGAGGACCTCTGATAATTACACGCCCTGGAGGAAGGATTTTGCACCCCTAAGATCTCGAAAACTGCACAACGTAGCAGACTTGTGATTGATTCAAATTGTAATGAATGATTCAATCATGATTCACTGTCAAACATGAATGATTAAATCATGATTCAATCACTCAACATTGCCATAGGTGAATCGATTCACAGTGACTCACAGGCTTACGTGAATAAATCATGAATGATTCATTCAAATGAATGATTCAGATGAATGTTTCAATCAAAATTATTCCGCAATACGTAAGTGCAAATAACCCAGTGCATATAGCGGAATGGGGTGTTTACAGAACCAAATGAAGTGCTGAAAGTGATCTTGACATGTGTTTACTCAGTTTGATTCCCTATTATTAGACTGGGCTATCCCTTGTATAGTTTCTGCTGTCCCCCAAAAAAATAATGATTCTTTGTGCTATGAATGATTCAATCACCCTATTTTCCTTGTATGAATGATTCAATCAATGATTCATTGAATCATTAATAAGGATGTGAATCGATTCATGAATGATTCACGTAAAATAAGAATGATTAAATCAAAAAGAATGATTCAATCAGAATCAATCACAAGTCTGCAACGTAGTGAAAATTGGTAAACGGAGTTAGATAATTCGAAACAAGTTCTATCGATAATATAACGTGTAAAATAACCCATCAAAAATGCGTTGCATTACACCCGTAAACTTCTTGCCAATAGTGATCTTTTGTTACCTGACTTTGACCTTGACCTTTGCTTACCATTTTTATTTTGGTAATGTGGTACATGGATCATATTTCGAAGAGCTTTTTGTACAATAATAGTCGTAATCTATGGCTTTGAATGGAAAGTATGGCCCATCAACTCAAAAAACTTGATTGTGACCCTTGACCTGACCGTGACCTGACATGTAACTTTATTTTGATAATGTAATTTATTCTTAAGATTTATCTCATTGAGAGCATTTAATCGCCGCCTCGCGTGTCTCGTTGCGGTCATTGGTTCGGAATATACAAGGGGGTAAAATTCCCCCCCCCAGCGCAGCACGCTCGGCTGGACACCCAAGCACCGCGCGGGTTAAACTGCCATGTAAGAGATATGTGGAGGAGGGAATGTGCTAACGACCAGTAAGACGCCTTAAACGGCGAAGGACGAGCGAGTCCGAATAAATCCGCGTCAATTTATAACCCGTCCAAAGGTTCGTCCTTGGCAACTAGCATGCTTTTGATTATTTTCGCTGTGTGTGTTTTGCCCGTCGCAAATAAATACGAACTAAATCCGATACTTTGAACTAAATAGGTTCTTGAAGCGTTGATTTTTGAAAATTCGATCAATAAACTATAAGCTTCATGTTTAGGCAAAAATTCATTTTGGGTGGGTATTAGATGGATTTTATTGCGCTTTACAGCCGCATCATTTGTATTGTATTTGCACCCTTTGGTTTTGAAGCTACGGCGGTGTAATTAAGGAAATATTATAAAATCGTCAATAAAAAATATTACAGACAAATTTTAACAGTGAAATACTGCATGGCACCTAAATTTTTGAATGCATTTTAGAGACGGTACATGGTCTACAGATTGGTGTTTTTTTCATACGTTTCACGTCCCATAGGTGTCTGAGCACTGATTCTAAATTGTGAAAGGACGTTCATAAAAAACTAATCAATTTGCGCTTGTCACTAGCCAGGTAACTTTGCACGTACCACGCGCCGCTGATTCGACACATAGTGCATACGCCCGGGGCGGATCGTTTCTTTACGCAATTCTGGTTTTGGACCCGTGCCTTTTGCGACTTTTTGGTTGCCGAGATAGAGTCCGGTTATTGCAACGATGTTTTGCAGGTATTTTCGTGGGACGGAACAGGGTAGGCGCACGTGCCCAGTAGTGTTGACCCAGAGTTTGACCTGGTGCAACATTTGGCAGTGGTAGGTCTCCGCCTCACACCCAATAGCTTTATAGTCCAGCCGTTCTCAGCTACAGGAGCGATATACTTTCTGACAAACCCTTGACGCGCACGTGATCACGCGCACCATCGTGGACCCATCACATGAGAAAAACATGTCCAATAATTCATCAAATGGCATTGCATGGCTATCATATGGCGAAGACCTTGTCAATCGGGGATGCGGGGTTCAAAAGATATAAGCTTCTGACCCAGCGTCGCGGTCTTGGCCCGGCCGGGCCCGGGCCAGGCCGGGTTCGGCCGCTTATATGTGAGAAAAATCCGATATTCAATGAGGACTCGCTCCGCGCTTCGCGCTCGCTCGTAATTATCTCCTACCCACTGAGCTCACTCCACTGACGAGTGTCGCTGCCTAGCCGTGTGCCGGACAGCGATCTATCGTCCGACGTCGGAACTGGCGCCACCGACTGGGATGGCCCCGTCTCTTTACGAGCCAATGCGTCACCGGCTGTCGCCACCTCGGCGGCTGAAAGCCGGGTTCCTTCCGGCGTCACAGCCAGGATCAGACAGAGGAAGTATGCCAATCAATGGGGCAGGCGTGAAGAGGGCAGCCGTGTTCATAAATTCTCACCTATCACGGTTCCTGTGCCACTGGTGAAATGAGGTCGTATAACTTAAATCACCAACATTTTTTAGTTGGAGTCAACGCCTTCAGAGAGGTTGCATTCGCTCTACCATCTTTATTCTAGCTTCCTAGAACCACTTCATTAACACTCGCCCTACGGGGACCTTTTCTCACATTCGCCCTACGCGGGGGTTGGCCTGACAGGCCCCTTGTTAGCTTCCAAACCAAGCAGCACAGATAAATGCAGTAAAAAACAGTGCGTTGCTTGTCATGAGAGGAATCTAACAGCATTACATTTGTAGGTGTCAGGTCAACGGGTGACCTTCCAGGTCAAGTGAATGACATAAAGTCGACAACGACCAAAAATATAGATTTTGCTCTGTCCGTCGTTATTACACAAGTAATGAGTATAAAACGATTTGTTCAAAGACAACATGTTTGTAGTTGTATGAACTAACTGGCATTATATTATTGTTTGTGTCTGGGCCAGTTAATGACTTCTTAGGTCACAAAAATCGTCACCATAGATGATAACTATTATACATTTTGCATTACAGCAAATGATCACGCTTAGTATCATTTCCGAACGGAGAGAGATAGAAGCACACCGTAAAAAGTAACGTGTCGCCAGTCATAAGGAAAATCCAGAGGCATCCCATTTTTAGTATCTAGGTTGACTGGTGACCTTTGGGGTCAGGTAAATGGCCCTTTGGGATCTCATCTGATCTGATCTGATCTGAGGCCTATTTCACAAGCAAAAAAGTTTGCAATTACAATGATTTTCTTTTGTGATTGCAAAGAATTTCTACAAATGTTTGTAATTTGGATTTCACAAAACCCTCAGGGCAAATAAATCTCAATTATACTATTTACAAACTATTTACACATACTATTGTTTTGTAAAAATGTTTGTTTAAAAACGCAGTTCTATTTACAAAGGTTGACTTCAGTGAGGAAATGTTGTAAATTTACAAACTTGAATTCCAGTGGCCAGAGGTTCTGAATTTCAGAAACCTGCATCGGTGGGATTGTGACGTTTTTTACTGTTAAGGCCGTTGTTATTGGTGCGGTTGTTTCGTTGCCGAGGTGTAAGGACAGCTTGTTTAGTTCATACAATAACGTATAACTGCCGGAAAAAATTGTTTTCCCAGCCACAGAATTCGAGCAGGGATTCTCAGCTTTTGAAAGTGCAGTGCACCTACCGATTGTGCTATTGATGTTGCGAGTGAACAGCGGCGCCTCCGCGCAAAGAAACCGCATGCGGGAGATATATATTTGCAGCGGTCTGCAATTGTCTTGTCAGTCGAGCCTTCGCCTTCCGCGTGTGGAATCAACTAGGTTCTAGGAGTTAAAATTGGTGGGAGAAAAACTAAACGAGTCCATTCCTTTCAAGGGCGCTGTGTTGTGTTGGTTTTGGTTTGCTCCGCCCAAAGGCCATTACTCTTAGAATGGTCATAGGTAGAACCGTTCCCACTGCCGCAGTATCTGCGCATTACTGACAAATGTCAAATGACGTCCTATCCGGGGCACTTTTTATCGGAGATACATTCCTTTCCAATACTTTAAAAATTACTTTGCAAAGCGACTATATGTAAAGACATATAATAAATAACGTTATATAGGCAGGTAAAACACAATCTATTTATGACAACAGAAACTTCAGGGGATCCAGCGCACACAACGCTTATTCCTTCACGGTGACCGTCATTGGCGCTAATCATGCCAAACAAGCTTAAAGGGCCAATTGATGTCCCATCTATCCGGCGCCGGTTGAATTTTTGCAAAGTTCTTGAGATTGGCGTTTGCTTTACAAACATGTTTTACTAACTTTAATATACACAACTTTTTACAATCGGTAATTCACAGGTTGCTGACTTGTTTTGTGGAAATCGCTTTGTGACGGCAGGTAAAAGTTTCTTGGCGTCTTGTAATCCACCAAAACATTATGTACTTACAAACTTTCTTTGTGAAATTAGGCCTCTGATCTGAGAGGATTGACCTTGAGAAATTAGTCAAGGTTATGATTATAGTTGTACTACACTAACATTTTGAAGGGATAGGCTATAACTGTTGTAAGCTCAGCTGACGGAAAATTGCAGCGCTCAGCTACGGAAAAATTTCAGCAAGATGTATAAAATATGTAATAATGTGCCAACGAATTATTACAAAACACAGGGCTGTCAGCCACCCCCGCTAGGACGAGGGGTTAAAAACCGATTCACAGAAGAGATCAAAATATATTTTGTTCCAACAACTGTTATTGAGGGAAATTGCATATATTATAATCGGCACAACCTTATCCTCATAATGCCGACACAATATTTAAAAAAAGCTCAAAATTACATGAGAGCTTTCGGCTTGGCGCCTTCGTCAGCCACATTGCTGACGAATGCGCAAGCCGAAAGCTCTCATTAATTTGACTTTGGTTTTTTAAAAAATCTGCATTATGAGGATAAGGTTATCGTTTATAATTATTATAGCAAGATCAAATTTAACACGGAGAGGTCTGGTGAATACCTTGCAGGCTATTTGTATACATACAACATTTCCACAGTGCAACACAATGCACCACAAAGTGGCATTGCCCCTTGATCAGTCATGCATCATTTGAATTCACCTAAATGTCTGCAACCTTCAAAGTGTTCTGTCTGGCCACATTTATCGTCATGCCCGCGACCGATGAAAAGCTAAACGGTTCAGAGACCGACACAGGCACTCATGGACGGAGCCTTATACACCAAGTTGGTGGGGCAAAATGCCATATTGAGTGGCTGTTTTCCATGGTTGGAGGACAAATGATCTTTAAACGAAAGGAAAACCTTCAAATCGGACCAAAGTTGGTTGGGCAAAACACAAAGTTGGCGTGGCAGTGGCCCCGCCACTTGAACAGAAGACTCCACCCGTGCAGGCATTTGAATAAAGCCTCGTGATATGATAATTGGTTGTAATAGCTTCCCTGCTAGATCCTCGTTTTCGACTTTCGTTTTAACCATGACCTTCGCAACTCTCGTTCTCGCGTGGAAAGCAGTTGACGAAATCGCTGTTTCCTGTCCAAAACTGAATAAAGGGAGGTTTTATCGGTGCGATTTCCACTGTGTGGCTCCCGCAGCCAGTGCTATTATGGCAGTAGTATACAGTATACACCACTTTCCGGAAACACTGCGCGGGTCATTCAGCTTGTGCCAGATAACTTGATCCAATTGGGTACTTTCAAGTAATTGAATTCATTGCAGTGTGTTGCAAATGTTCAGTCCACATCATCAGCACCACCTCTGTCTCTGTCTGTCTCTGTCTCTGTCTGTCGGTGCTGCACGCAGTGGAATCATCAGCACCACCTCTATCTCTGTCTGTCTCTGTCTCTGTCTGTCGGTGCTGCACGCAGAGGAATCATCAGCACCACCTCTGTCTCTACTGTCTCTGTCTCTGGCTGTCGGTGCTGCACGCAGTAGAATCATCAGCACCACCTCTGTCGCTACTGTCTCTGTCTCTGTCTGTCGGTGCTGCACGCAGAGGAATCATCAGCACCACCTCTGTCTCTCTGTCTTCTGTCTGTCGGTGCTGCACGAGTGTGAACTCGGACTCAGCACCACCACCTCTGTCTGCCTACTAGTCCCTCTGTCTCTTCTGTCGGTGCTGGCACGCAGTGGAAATCATCCAGACACAGCAATGTATAGTGTCTCTAACGACTGTTCTCTGTCTCTGTCCTGTTCCGGTGGCTGAACGCACGAGCATCATCAGCACCACCTCTGTCTCTACTGTCTCTGTCTCTGTCTGTCGGTGCTGCATGCAGTGGAATCCAACCAATGCAATTACTATAGCCCTCATCCCCGGTATCAGGGGCGAGAGCATAAATAGTTTCAATAGATTTCACTGCGTGCAGCACCCACAGACAGCACCGATAGACAATGTTGACATTGAATTAAACGGGTGCGTTAAAAGCAATAAATTTGAAGAATATTTTCAAAGCTAGCCTCCGGCAGACGAAAACAAGCATCGCTCAAGAGAAATGGGGGATTTAATCGAATAGTGCACTGAAAGGACTGCTACTAGCCGTTTTCACGAAGAATTTATTCGCCGGGCGCATCGTCATCGGGTGGTGTCGATGAAGTGGTCAAAACATTTGCACTACACTGTACACTAATTATTATACGCAACCAAGCCATAATGGGACGCCCTACACACCCACAAAACACCACTCCCTCGGCACCCGGCCACAATGGGACTTCCAGAAATCTCTCCCTGCTAGCGTCATATAGCAGACAATGTATCGCCATCACCGTCATTCCCCACTGACCTACGACGGTGAGGTAGACGCGGGCGTTCAGCGTGGGTGACGTCTTGAAGTCGGCCCGACACCGATACACGCCACCATCGCGCAGTGTGACGTCACGGATACGCAGCAGGGGCGCGCGGCCGAGCGGCTCGAACCGTGACCTCTGACCCAGCGAGTCCTCGCTCGCCCAGTGCGTGCCCTGACCCTTCGGGCCTCCTCGAGTGTCGTAACTGAAACACACAGGCGGCAGAACAAAATCAAGATGGATACAATGACGAAAAAAATGGAATTGTAAGAGACAATCTGTTATTTGACGATATATAGGAAAACGTATACGCAGTTACCTTTTTTCGATGGCACCTGATTGGAGGTTGGAAACATAAGCATTCAACCCATAGGCTTCAGGAGATAGGTTTCAGTTGGTGAAAATAGCGGTGGTCATGACACATTTTACCAATCGAGATAACGACAAGGATAAATTACTGCGCACAATTTGTGGGTACGGGTGCATGATGTTCAATTTTCTCTCGAGATTGCGTCATTTTCAGACGCTAGTTGACTGAAACAAGGAACGCCTATAGGTTGAATTTCCCATTAAGCAGGTCTTCTGAGGTGCAATTAAAGCATCACTCAGCCCGTCAAGTCTACGAATGGGCTGCTCTTGAGATCCATAGCACAATCTTCCTGGAAGAGGTCATGTGTAGGAACACTTTGATGACCACTTACAGCCGTAAATACAAAGGCCCGGGAACAGGGGGGGAGCGGGGGCGCTTCCCCCTAACTTTGGGACCGTGGGGGCGGCGCCCCCTCAACTTTGGTGTTGCTGATATTAACGTTACGCAAACATAACAAAATAATATAAGACATCGAAAGTGTGATTTTTTGGCAAAACTCTGCAAACATCACACTTCTACTCATTTTTACCTGATTTGTGTTTCCTTTGTCAGCAGGTTTTGCATAAGAAACCTGATGCAAAAAGCCAGGGGCGTCACCACCGGGGAAGGTGGCGGTGGCGAACTCCCAAGGATCATCTTTACCTTCCCCAGATAAGCATGATTTTAAAGAAAATGGTTTTCCTTGAAAGTTGTCCTGCAAATTTAATCATTTTATTAGCCATGGAATTTAATAATCAATTTACTCATTTTGAGCTCAAAAAACTAATATGACATTTATTTGGACGATAGATGGATATCCGTCGAAAAATAGTCATGTTTATCTTTTCTCCTTCATGGACATTAACAAATTCATGACAATGTATGACGTCATGCATTGCATATGATACGAAAGCTGTTGCACACAATAATGACGGACTTAAGGCTTATAGCGTATACTGTCCGCCTTTGTAGCTCAGTGGGAGAGTGATGGTCTTCTGACCTATCCCAGTAGTGGCAGCCTGGGTTCGAGTCGCTTCGGCGCTCGCTATTTGCTCTGACTGGGATGCCTGCGCCTGCACCTGTCGCACTCAAAGGACAGTGACTCAAGCGAGCGGGCACCCCTTCCAGTATGTCGGCCACGTAAAACTTTCGTCTCTAAATTCTGCCGGCCAACAGGAATTGCGCGAATAACGTTACAAACAGTAACGTTAACTGTTGTTAACGTTACTGTTTGTAACGTTAACAACAGTTATAGAACTGGTTTAGGGGCCAAATACAAACATGTTTCGGATTACCATAAGCACTTGACAGATGTCGTTGCCTTGGCCTTTGATAGGTTATTTAAACCATTTTTGTGTTTTTAGTTAAAGTTCCTAGGATTTGCTTTTCAATTAAAAAATGTATCGTTTTTCTTATGACTTGAGTGGTCATAGTTACCGCCATAGTCAAAATCAAACTCGAATATATCAGGTATGCGGTGCGACATATCTGCTATCTGCATGTCAAAATCAAACTCGAATATATCAGGTATGCGGTGCGACATATCTGCTAGAGAAGAGACGAAATCTGTTTCCACAAAACGACACCAGCCTTGAAAGCTGATACAATGTACCTTTTTGACATTATGATGAGTGCAGGCCTTATTGTTTTAAAATCATTGTGATGTATAATTATATAGTATTAAGTATATTTATTTGCATTTTAAAGTGTTTTAGCGTAAGTATTAAAGGGACACTGCCACCTTCCAAAAAGTTATCAGATGTACGCCATTGGTGGTGCAAAATATGAAGTAATTGCTGCTGAACACGATTATACATTCGTTTCTCACAAAAATCTAATTTAATAATAAATATTTTAGTATGGCTATGACGCATATGAAGTAATGGGAAAAAGAGAAAACCTCACGCTGCCATAGTATAACTAGCGTATGGCTAATGTACAAAGTAAAACAAGTCGATATCTCAACATTAGTTAAAGGAGTACACGTCATCGGATCTGTCCCCATTCCATACACTGGACGGGATACAGATTCAAAATCAAACTCGAATTTCTTGTGATTCACCTCCGGTGTTGTTTTTAACTGAAACTATACATAATTGCAATGCCAAGCAGCCAAAATGACTATCTCAACTCAAATATAATGTTAAGGTGGCAGTGTCCCTTTAATAATAAAATTCCCGTAGGGCTCCAGTTGAAGTAAAAGTATAAATCCGCCGAAGAAAATGGGGTGGCTAGCCAAATTTGGTTTTGCCCCCCCCCGCCCCCTCCAACTGAAATCATTCCCGGGTCCCTGCGTAAATAGCTCATATTTGATTAACAAATCCGAAATTGGTATCATAAGATTACTCATCACAATGGATATATAATTAAATACAGCAAGACAACCTTTCGGAGTCACCAGTATTATAAATAGGTATGCCTTTTATGCTGGAGTATACCTTTGGCATCCGATTATTGAAAATAGCAACAAATTTGAATAATTTCGTATCGATAGATTTTGAACACTTCTCATGAAAAAACAAGTCCAATATTCCATCGCTGTAATAGGGATGTGCCTTACTCTTTTTGAAATGTCAAATATATTTTATTACGTAAGAAGCCAATGGTTTATTATGTCAATTATAAATTCACGTCTGGAGCACTTTATATGGAATTTTACTTAATTTCTGTTTGCATTTGCTTTGTTTCAAACTCATAATACGATCTCACTAAAACAGATACAAGGGACCCTATAATGGCCACTAAAGACATAAACAAACCTATGACAATGTGTATGTGTTCAGTATCAAGGATCTTTCGCAGCTTATCCAGGCCCACGAGTTGTTTCTATTGCCAGAGCTAACAATTTAAATCTAGCGTGAATTTAAAAGACAATAGCTTCTATTACGAAGCTCCTGCGCCATTATAATTAAATACTTCCAGATATTTGCATTTGGCGACCTTGAAATATTCTCAGCAATAAATGAATCTGGGGGAAATTAATATATTTGCTAAATTCAGAAAAAACTGTTCTACGACTAGTGCAACAACAACATGACCCAAGTGAAGCATACTCGCTTTAACAGTCGACACAACAACATAGCTATATCACGTAAAAACAAAGTAAAATGGTGATGTAAGAAGAATACCCCAACCATTGAACAATTACGCCTTCATCTGTCTTTTTAATTTCCTTACCCTCTATGTATAGATAGAACAATGACAAAGCAATAGCTATTGGAATTGTAAGTGGCATGACGTTAAAATTGCGAGAAAATGTGATGTGAGTGCTTTATTGTGTATTATATGCAGATGAATATGCTCGTTTAATCTTTCTCATATTACTAGAATTAGTGCATGTTCTGCTAACCTCCAACGCTCCGTGTTACTACCGTAATGAATAGCAGTCTGTACGGTATACTCTAATTCATTTATGTGAATCTTTCATTAGTTCAAGTGTTATATTTGTGTGAGGTCCAGCGCCTCTTATCATCGAGTTATTAGTTGATGTCTTAGGATAACACAGACAAGAGTGAAGCTAACCACATCTGTAGAAGGTAGCACCGGAGCCACTCCTGACTAGATCCACCTGTAGAAGAGGTGCCGGAGCCCCCCAACCCCCAACCCCACCCTCCGGCTGCAACCCACATGTAGAAGGTCCACTTGTAGAAGAGGGGAGCGGAGCCTCTCCTAGCTACACCCACCTGGGGAAAGGCGCTGGTGCCCCTTCCTCCCGGCTACACCGACGTGAAGAAGGGGGCACAGGGGGCCCTCCTGGCTACACCCACCTGTAGAAGAAGCGCCGGATCTTCCCGGCTGCACCCACCTGTAGAAGGGAGCACAGGAGCCCCTCCTGGCTACACCCAACTGTAAAAGAGGCGCCGGGAGCCCCCCCTCCCCCGACTGCACCCACCTGTATAAGGAGGCACAGAAGCACTTCCTGGCTACACCCAACTGTAAAAGAGGTGCCGGAAGTCCCCCCTCCGCTGCATCCACTTGTAGAAGGGAGCACAGGAACCCCTTCTGGCTACACCCACATGTAGAAGGAAGCAGAGCAACACCCACCTGTAGAAGAGAGCTACGGAGCCGCTCCTCGTTTTACACAGTAAGCAGCCCAGAATGGGACAACGTTCCGTTCTGCAGCAACATCCACCTAAAAGGGGCACCGGACCCACTCCCGGCTACATCCACCAGTAGAAGGGGGCGCAAAAACTGCTCCCTGCTACACTCACCATAAGTCGGGGCACCCCTGCTGCACCCACTTGTAAAAGGGGCTCCACTGGCTGCACCCACCTGTACAGTATACAAGAGGGGTCCGTGGCTGAACCTTCCTGTAGAAGGGGCTCTCCTGTCTGCACCCACTTGAAGAAGGGGGCTCCACTGACTGCACCCACCTGTACAGTGTACAAGAGGGGTCCCTGACTGAACCCACCTGTAGAAGGGGCTTTCCAGTCTGCTCCCACCTGTATAAAGGGCTCTCCTGTCTGCACCCACCTATAGAAGGGATTCTCCTGTCTGCACCCACCTGAAGAAGGAACTCTCCTGTCTACACCCACCTGTAGAAGGGGTTCTCCTGTCTGCACCCACCTGAAGAAGGGTCTCTCCTGTCTGCACCCACCTGTAGAAGGGGTTATCTTGTCTGCTCCCACCTGTAGAAGGGGCTCTCTTGTCTGCACCCACTTGTAGAAAGAGCTCTTCTGTCTGCACCCACCTGAAGAAGGGGCTTTCCTGTCTGCACCCACCTGTAGAAGGGGCTCTCCTATCTGAACCAACCTAAAGAAGGGGCTCTCCTGTCTGCACCCACCTGTAGAAGGGGTTCTCCTGTCTGCACACACCTGTAGAAGGGGCTCTCCTGTATGCACCCACCTGTATAAGGGGTTCTCCTGTCTGCACCCCGAGCCAGGGGCAGTCCGGCTTGGTGACGCGCACCCTCCTGGTCGGGCAGTGGCGGTCCATCAGCCGCTACGCAGAAGGCTTTCTCCTATCGTGCTGCTGTGTCCTGGAATAGCCTATCATCGTCCACCCGTGCCGTGCAGACCATGGGCGCTTTTAACCCTATTACTGTCGGGGGGGGGGGGGCGAATCGGCCCCACCTTGAGGTTTTTCGGGAACAGTTCACTCATTACTCGACCCACATTTTTCAAACTTGCTGAATTCCATCATTTCATTACGCATCCGAATGGTTACCTTTTCCCAAAATTAAGCATTACGAAGGTCCAAGACAGTTTTTAGGCGTGTTTCCGTTTGACACAAAATCTGTGCATGTTTAGCACCTGGAAGTTGTGTTGAAGGAATCTAGTGAAAACAACATTAAGTTAGATAGTCGTTTTTTCAGGATGAAAATTCTTAAAATTCAAATTTTTGAATTGTTAATCATTTTTTTTAAAACGTATTTTTTTCTCACAAAATGATACAATTTTTATTTCTAAATTTTTCAAAAAAACGGATGCCACTTAGAGAAAAACCTCCATTAAATATGTTAATTTCAGGATGATATCAAAAATTTATACCTGATTCAGGCAATGCTAAACCTTCCAATAAAATGCAGGTTTTCAGGTGTCCCCAGAAAAGCTACTATTTTAATCTGAATAACTGAAACTAACAAATGTCCGAGCATCCAAACAAAAACCCAAAGATATCCTTGTCAATGCTATTTATTTGCAACAACCCACCATTATCTCAATGTTCCTTGACACCAGTTACAGCACGTGCTCGAAATGCCCCACTTTTCGCTCCAAGCGCAATGTTGCCCTCTTCTTCGGGTTGATAAAGACATTCTAAGGGCAACACCCACCTGTAGAAGAGAGCTACGGAGCCGCTCCTCGTTTTACACAGTAAGCAGCCCAGAATGGGACAACGTTGCCGCTTCTGCAGCTACATCCACCTAAAAAAGGGGGCACCGGACCCACTCCCGGCTACATCCACCAGTAGAAGGGGGCGCAAAAACTGCTCCCTGCTACACTCAACCGGCAAAGCAGGTGGATCTGTTCCGGATCATGACGAGATATCATCAACCAGAGGATTGGTTACGCTGAGAGGTGCACAGCCTGGTGTGGTGTCAGCAGTGAGGGCATAATCGTCCCCTTTTGGTTCGAGGATGGCGCTGAAAGGACAGTAACTGTTATCGCTGGACAGCACAACAACGTGTTGGAGATGCTCCTGACAGCTTTTCGGAAGAGACAAGATGGCAGAACTAACATATCCTAGTTCCAGCAAGATGGGGCGCCACCTCATCGAGCCGNTGGGGGAGGGGGGGGGTCTAACAAAAGTAGTGGTGGCACCAGCTAACCTAAAAGTTAGCTTCGCTCATCGCTTATTCTCTAACTAAAAACATAACTAAACCCCTAAAAACAGACACAGAGAGCTAACATTTTAGTGTTGTAGCTTATACATAAAGCTTTCCAAAAAGGTACAGCATGCCAAAACATGGGCGTCGAAAGATGGGTGGACGCGTCCCCTCAGTTAAAAAATCAGAGGTGGACGTCCCCCCAATAAAGTTAACTTATATTTGCTGTTTTTGCTGAATTCGTTCCAAAGACACGGAACCTAATTTATTATTAGGTCAAATTAGATGTCACTTTAACTCTATATCGTTGACCTCTGAGTCTAAAAGTAATGACGAAAAGCTCTGCTACCAAAACTGGTAGTAAGGCTGTCCTAAGTCATTTGTCATAAATATCCGATACTCATTACTTTGTTCAGGAAGCGTGATCGCGTCCAATCACTTGAGCCGACGGTAACTCGCCTCGTAAGGCGATTAGCCGGGCTACCGCCGCTTGTTCAGCACCCACTCCACCCAGGACTGCCGGAGCCGCCCAAGCGGTGGTAATCCCGACCCGAGCGCTGCCGGCGGATATAACTGAGTTACCTCTCGAGTGTTTGGCTATCTGTGGGCGATCTTACGGCGTCAAACGGTCCGTGCGGCAGCACACACAGACATAGTGACGGCAGCCCAGTGGCTGTCAGCTCCGCGCCCAAAGCTGCCGAGCTGATGTGGGTGTTGTGTGTATGTGTGTGTGTATGTTGTGTGTTTGCGTTACCCAGATAACATTCACCAGGTACATGCACACAAGGCTATAGAACAACCATACACACAGGTGGCGGACATAGCGGTGTGCTCAGCAGAGTTTGCCGAGTAGGGTGGGACTGACAGACCGGCCTCAGTCCGGCCAGCAGCGGCAGCAGTCACTAGACGACTGGGACTGATCGCCCTCAGTCCGGCCGGCAGCGGCAGCAGTCACATGAGAGACTGGGACTGATCGCCCTCAGTCTGGCCGGCAGCAGCAGTCACGAGACGACTGGGACTGATCGCCATCAGCCTAGCCAGTAGCGGCTGCAGTCACGTGAGACTGGGAATGATCGCCCTCAGTAGGGCCAGCAGCGGCAGCAGTCACGAGACGACTGGGACTGATCGCCCTCAGTCTGACCGGCAGCGGCAGCAGTCACGAGATGACTGGGACTGATCGCCCTCAGTCTGACCGGCAGCGGCAGCAGTCACGGGGCGGCCGAGACTGAGACGAAGAGAGTGTATTCGGTAATTAATGTACCGAACACATCCTCCGTCACAACTACAAGTTTGTGACACGGTAAAGGGTGTCCTAGCATTGATGAGTGGTTAGTGGTGTCCATGTTTCAACCGTCTCCCACGGCCTGCGAACACACGACATTGTATCGAAACCTGGCTGTTGAGAAAATGCACATATCTGGTGATCACAGAACCCCAGCGGCCGACCCGAGCTTTGCTGATTGGGCACGGCAGAGGTAACTTCTTTGGAGGTATCCAAAGAGCTCGTAAAACTACCACATATCACCAATAGTGAATAGGTGCAAGAAATCGACGCGGTACTATTAATCATGAAATTATTCATATTTCAAAGCAATATCTTTATTTCTCACTGACTTTGTATTCTTAAGTACCTACTATCCGATGGAAATGAAATAAGAATGCAGGAAACCAGAATACACGCGCCCCACTGGGGTATCCAGCCAGCCGAACACGCTGGGGGCCGGAAGAGGGCATATTATGCCCCTCGTTATCTTCTGAAACAATAACCGCAGCGAGACACGCAAGGCGGCAATCGGAAGCTCCAAATGAGAAACATCTAAAGCGTACGCAAGTTTTTCATAAATAAGAACACATATCATGATCAGAGCCAGCCCAAAGGTCAAAACTGAGGTATTATTTTTTGGGGTGGGGTCTTTCCATCCAAAGCCTTATATTGCGACTATTATCGCACAAGTGCTCTCAAATGTATAATGCATCTCCCATATCAGTAAAAGTAAAATCGTAAACAAAGGTCAAGGTTTATTAATCTGGTCACAAGAGGTCAATCTGCGCAACATATATGCGAAAGTCATGCAGTATTTTTTTACATTTATAATCATAAAGTATCAGCTATTTCAACAAGCTGAACCCATATTAGTTCAAGGACCTTGACCTTTCCCTACCACCCTGGTCAGCAGCATATAGATGAGGACCATTTTTTCCCCGACATGCCCCTCCATGATAAAAATATTTACTACGTGCCTGGCACGCAATGAAATCTTATGAAACTTTGCATGCCCTCGCTCCTGATACTAGGGACAAGGGCTTTATATTCCACTGCGCATTGGATTCCACTGCGTGCAGCACCGACAGACAGAGACAGAGGTGGTGTCGATGAAGTGGACAGAATATTTGGTCTGCACTGTTCCTACATACCGCCGGCCGCGTGTCTGAGATTCTGCGTCTGTTTTCCATGTGGCTCTGGTCCCTCTGAAGTGTGCTGTGGGGAGGGAGGAGGTGTGTTTGGCGCTGATCACCGGGACGGGGAAGCTCTCAGAGACTCTTCAGACTCGGAGCTGTTGTCGCCGTGCCGGCCGAGAGACGCCGGCATTCCAAACAACAGAGTCGACTGGTCCTGACGCCTCATAACTTACCCGACAGCAGCAGCAGGGACGAATATCAAACGCTGTAAATCGGGACTGTGTCTCTGCAAAATGTACTCCGTGACTACAAACATGATGATTTTTAGCGTTAAAGGACAGCCCTCAGTTCGTGGTGAACCTGCCAGAAAATACGAACGAATGCTCTGTCAAACTTGGCTACGCCCGCCCGTGGGTACCATTTGTGTCGCCTTAGGAAACTCCGAGTGCAGATGGTTTCGGAATAATTATTTTACACGAATATAAGAGTTTTTAGATTGATTATAATGACTTATGATGAATGAAAACGGTATATTTAGGCCGAAACACGCCAATAACTCTGCTGTAGGACTCTCTATCCTCGCGTCACTGAGTAGTAATCATTTGCAGCCCCTTCATAGCATTTCCGGCGTCCAGACGCGCAGCTATGCCGATTCCTGGTGTTTCCTATACCTACCTATGGCATGCAAAATGGGAATCGTTAGACATACTGCTGACACTATGCCAATTATTGCAGGTGCTGCTACTGATCGGGAACATCCTGTAATCCTTTTGAAGGCAAAATGTGTCAGGATAATTTATTGTAGCTTCTCTCACTGTCAAATGCGATTTACGGAGAATTAAAGTTGGAAATAATCGTCTGTAGTTCTTAAGCATTCACACATTGAGCTCTGAATGGTTTTTACCTCAATTTAACACATTTCTGTGGCTAATTTATGGTGAAATACCATGGCATCAGAATGTGATACGCAGTATAAGACAACGGCGTTGCCTAGCAAAATACATTGACGCACATCTTGACATTTCCAGCTCAGCCAATTGGTTTTAGCTTCCACTTCATGCTAGAAGCTTTGAACTGGTTTATTATATCCAGAAGAAGCTTTGAAAAGGCTAATTATTTGCGGATGAAGTCTCAGAAGCCTCCCGTGTTTTGCTACAACGCCCATAAGCTCTGATTAGAGAACCTGAAAGCCATCTAGACAGGGACATTTTTTAATTAGCAAGAACACTAATTTCCATTTGTCTCTTTCCGAGCTAGGAACGTTCATGATAAACATAGTTAATGGATTTTACTTTCTGATGATGAAACAGATACGGGAGATCAGGAAATTACTTGCAATTGCACATCACTAATTTAACGGGCTGTAAGTTCAGCGCTCTGTCAAACTGACCACCAAACACTCGCTATGTTAAGGAGACACTTGTTTCATTTCTGAACCGTGTAGCGCAACTTCAAGGGAGTGTGCCTACTCTTTTGAAATGTCAAATATATTTTTCTTACGGTATAAGAAGCTATTGCTTTGATTATTGGTTACGATAAAACTCACGTCTGGAGCCCCTTTAGTCGAATTTTTACTTATATTCTGTTTTGCATTTGTTTTGTTTAAACTCATAAAAGATCGTCACTATAAACAGAGTGCGAAGATGTTGCCTATAATGGCGCACTAAAAGACGATAAACAAACCTTATGAGCAATGTATAGGTTTGGTTTTACGTGATCGAGAATACTGTTCGGCAGCTGCTATCAGTGCTTACGAGTTTGTTTTCTATTTGGCCAGAGCTAACAATTATGCTTAGCCGTTGTAATTTAAGAGCAATCCTTTCTAGTAGCTAAATGCTTCTGGCGACTATCGATAATTAAGTACTGCCAAATGTTGAGGTGGCTTTGGAAATATCTCAGCAACTAAATGATTATGGGGAAATGAAGTGCATGGCTAAATTAAGAATAAAATATGTTCTACAGAACTAGTGTCACAACTCCACATGACCAAATGTGAGTAACCACACTCCCTTTAAGAAACTTGTCTCCTTTTGAAATTGTGGTGTTGATGATGTTCCAACTATTTAATTATTTCATCATCGCGTGATATTTGTATACATTTGTTACCTTATCACGTATAAGCTTAAGCGCTGGGGCGCTTAGAGTATTCTGTCCTGCTGCCTGAAGTTTGGTCAGTGCTGGATTCTGGTCATGCCTGAGGTTCAGTCATGCCTGGAGTCTGGTCATGTCGGAAGTCGGTCAAGCCTGAAGTCCGGTCATGCCTGAAGTCGGTCAAATAACCGGCGGGACTTGCGGACAGGCGAAGACGGAGCCGACATTGGATGTCACTCCGATCTGTACCCAGCTGGGTGTCTGATCCGGCAATGATGCGGACAATACTTCAGACTGGAATTGTCGTGCGGCGCCATTAGTGAGCAAAATATACATAACTTTGTCTAAATCAGTGCTGAGAACCAACTCAACTTCGAGATCAATGAGTAGTGAGTACAGTTCAACTGTCTTTTACTGCACTGTACTAATTAATACAAATATATTAGCAAGCCAACGAAAGCGATTTGTAGCCATCTAGTCTCACTAGAGTAACTGAATCAATAGAACAAGGTATCATTCGTATGTCTTTAAAGGGATTAGTTCACCTTTAACATGAAGTTTTGAACTGAGATAGCAGATTCGTAGAGCAGATAGAAAAATGGGTTGTGCTTGTGGCTGAAGAATTACCTCGCTACGTTGAGTAGTTTCGACATTGGACTAGTTGGCCCGTATTAGAAGACGAAGTTTCATTTCCCTGAAACTTCGGCGGATGTAGTAACTTGGTTCACTTCTAACTAACTCTAAAGGCTGAAACACAGCACATTTTGCGTCTCGCATGCAAATCGCGTCTTGCGTCTTGGTCGTCTCGCTCGAAAATCTCGTCTCGTGCACGGAAATCGTGCGGAAAAGTTCAACTAGAGTCAACTCTCTGGCACGCGAGATAGATGTCGCCGCAGAACTGCGATTCGGGAGCGAGATATTGCCGCGAGATCGCAGCACCGCTGCGAGATGCGAGACAAGACGCGAGCGGTAAGTGTTGCGTGTATTTCAATGGGAGTTGCGAAACGCGTTTTGCGTGCGAGGGAGCTGTGTTTCAGCATTAATTAAGTAACTTAAACACATGACTAGTAGGCCCCTTTTATAAGAGTTTCGGGAGGAGTGGGGGTCACAGGGCACGGGCAGTCTTTCGTGCCCCGAAACCACACCGAAACTTTTTCATCTAAAATGGGCCCACTAGTCCTGTGTCGAAATTACTTAGGGTAGCGAGGTAATTCTTTCACCACAACCCATTTTTCGATCTGCTCCACATTGCTACAAGTCTGCTATCTTAGTTTCAAGTCCATTGGCTTACAGGTGATCTTTTCCCTTTAAGAGGTCGCATGGCATCTCAGAACCTGAACGCAGCAGTCAATACATTAAATGAAATGAAAGTTTGTTTTTCAATTATATTTGACAATATGTTAGCTTATTAATGAGGATGCTGGATGCTCAGGACCGATGAGGAAGAGAGTTAGAATGAGGAATATCGGAAGAAGAGTTGCAAAATTATGGTCCCAGCGTCCCAGCGCCATATGGTTAGCATTGCAGCGCTGTGACCTGCCAGCTCATTTATTAGCCGTGACTAGGCTGTGACCAAACTTTTGGATTTTCTGCACCTCTAATCGGAAGCACCACCAAGCGCCACCATGAATACAACAATATTTACCAAAATCCTTGCATTGCCTGTTGCGACTTGCGAGTAGAACAGTGTTAAATTGCATTACAGTTGTATGTGTACCAAGACGTCAGATAGATTCACCTTTCAACTGACCTAAAAAGCCAAAGATAATCCAGACACCATATATTTCCTGCAGCCACTTTGGTGAACATGCTTTCTGATGAAGCAACACAGACGGCGCTGGTGCCGCATCTACGACCAGCTCGCACCAACACCCATAGCAGCTGAACCCCCCCCCCCGCAGTGGACAATAACAGTGAACATAGCGGCTCATTGCATTCAACGCTCATACTTCTAGGCAGAGAAAGTTACATCAAATGCTGCACAATTTCGGGAACATTTGAATGCATCCGTTACACAACAATACACATAATGAATTGGGTATAAACGCTCTGAGAACGGTTTTTGGCATACTGAATATTTTCAACGCAATTTGTCATGATATAAATATAACTGCTTCCCCAGTTCAATGCATGCTTTACATGAATTGCTTCCACTGCCCTCAAATCTGAGACAACATACATCTGCTCATCTTAGTTGGATCGGCCGCGTGCCAGAACAACGATAACTTACAACAGAAATAAATACCACATCTCTCGGGCTCTGTACCTATGCACATGTATATATAGATATATCGCACTACACTCCAACATTGACTAACCGCATTGGCGATGAGAGTGGCTCAGCACTGGACCCTGCACTTCTCATCGATCTTCCGACTGACAGCCTGACAGGACCGGGGCAACTCACACCCGACGCGCCCACCGTGCTGTTCCGCCAACCGACACACCAGCGGCCGAGATGGACTCTCTTCCAGCGGCTCTAGCTGCCGCCGGGACGGCCGGGACCAGTGCTGGGGCCCGGTGGTCCCCGGTGGTCTCGGGACCAGGGCTTGGGCCGGGGTGGTGGTCTCGGGACCAGGGCTGGAGCCAGGGCCGGGGCCGGGACGGTGGTCTCGGGGTTTCAGGAGACTGTAGGCGCCATGTATGCTCAGTACAGCGCCCGTACCGTTCAGCTCCGACATAGTCCTAGGCGGCCTCAGGGCGGCTCCAGCGCTGCCTCAGGGCGGCTCCAGCAGTGCCTCAGGGCGGCTCCAGCGGTTCCTCAGAACGGCTCCAGGGCTGCCTCAGGGCGGCTCCAGCGCTGCCTGACTCCTCAGGGCGGCGTTTGCGCCTCGCCCGTCCTGAAGCCAGCGAAGCTGAGCGGGAGTGACTCGCTGATGCCGTGGTGGTCGGCCTGACCGGCGGCCCCGGGACTGCCGGCGGCCAGCGCTGCCGCGTCCGACGGCGGCGGCGGTGGAGAGTCTGGCGGCCCGTCCTCTCCCACCACGTCCAGCTCGCGCTCAGCCAGCTCCAGCCCGCGCTCAGCCAGCTCCAGCCCGCGCTCAGCCGGCTCCAGCTTGGCCAGCGGAACTGCCGGCTCGTCGGGCGCAAGCAGTGACGCCACGTCGAACATGCGGCGTCGCGGCACCGGCACCGGCAGGCCCGCCCAGGCCGGCGGCGGCGGCGTCGGCGGCGGGCTCATAGAATCCTCGTCCTCCACCGTCAGACCCATGTGCTTGCGGACGCGTCGCTGCGCCTTCCGGCGCCGGAAGTCACCCTTGCTGAAGTCGTCCACGTTGGCCGGGTGGATGGCCCAGAAGTGGCCCTTGCCGTTGGGCGAGCGGCCGGACTTGATGAAGCAGTCGTTGAGGCTGAGGTTGTGGCGGATGCTGTTGCGCCAGCCGGTGCCGCGGTTGCGGAAGTAGGCGTAGTTGTCCAGGATGTACTGGTAGATGTCGCTGAGCACCAGCTTGTGGCCTTCCGAGCTGAGGATGGCCATGGCGATCAGGCCGATGTAGGAGTGCTGCGGTTTTGGCTCCTCAGGCGGCCGGCACAGCGCCGCCAGCCGCGGGTCCAGCAGTTTGTACGGGTAGGGCACGGCCCAGGGCGGCGGCAGACCGACCGGCTGATGCTGCTGCTGGCGCGCCTGCTGTAGCTGCTGCAACGCCAGCGAGTAGAGCTGCTGCTGCAGCTGCAGAGGGTACAGCTGCGGCGGCGGCATCGGCAGGTGCTCCAGGCCGGGCAGGCCGCACAGTTTGAGCGGGCTGAAGAACATTGGCCCGAGCGGGGAGCTGGCCGGCATCTCGGGCGGCCCGCAGCCGAGCCGCGCCAGCTCGTGGCCGCCGGGACTGGCGTCACGCAGAGTCGGGTCAGCGCTCACCTCACTGCGGTGCTCCATGACGGCGGCCGCGGCAGGACGACACAGGACCGGCACCTCCTCTTCTGCTGCGGTGCTGATGGCCGGGCGGCCGGCTGGGGCACAGAACAGCAGCGCAGCGGCGGGCAGCTGTCACGCTCACGGGACGGAGAGCAGTGCTGCGCTCGGCGTCTCCTCGTCCCTCCCTTCGCAGTCGCAAACTGACAAATCCAGGCTTTGTTGGTATCTATGGCTCGCTCCTGGTCTGGCAAATATTTCCCGGCTGCGTCCCGCCCCATGATGGCGCTCCCGGCCGCTGATTGGCGGAGAGCGGCCGGCTGCCGGGCCCGGCGCCCCGCCCAGTCAGTGTGCAAACAACCAATCAGCTGGCGTGTTTGGGAGCCGCTCGGTCGGCCTAACCTGGGCAGATAAATATTTTCCGGTGTTGGATCGGCGGGACGTGCGCTGTGTAGCGGTGCCAGCTGCCAACCGGCCGTCCCGGGGGAGGCCCCCGGCCAGAGCGGAAATCAATAGACACTACAGAGAGAGCACAGGAGGATGGAGTGGGAAGGGTGACGGATAGGCAACGGCTTGGCACAGGCAGGGACACGGGAACAGGGGGCAAAGGGGGTACTTGCCCCCCCACACACTCACACACTGGCGGACGCAGGGGGGGGGGGGCATGGGGGACATGGCCCCCCTTTGGCCTCAAAGGTGGGGCTAACGCATCTTTGTCCCCTTCCTTTTCTTCGAGTCTAATCGTAATCGTAAATATTGCCTTTGTAGCAGTCATAATCCAGCTATCCATAATTGAAAAAAGGAAACTGTCACGTCGCTTCGCGGCATGACAGATGTAAGTTTAGATCCACAAAATATTTACATACCACACCACATACATTTCACAGCGGCAAAAGTATGTTGTGCATAGTTTGTACCTCTATCTTGCATATATTTGCCACTGTTAGCCTTCTACATATTTTTGTCCGCGGTGTGTGGCGTACAGTCGCGGAAAAAGCTCTTACCGACCAGCATAGCTTTCTTTCGGCGTTCCGCCAGTGGACACTCGGCGCGTTTAGCTTGCGTTTTGTATCGTTTGGGATGTGCTACAAAGACAGTGGCAAGTGAAGCCTGTGCGATGTGTGAATTCTAGACAACTGTCTAGAATTCACACATCGCACAGGCTTGCAGTCATAGGCGCGGAACGGGGAGAATAGCCGACAATGGCCGGAAACAGGATACCTCAAGAGACGTGGGGGAGGTGTCGGGGGGGGGAGGGGGCACTGGGGCACCGTGCCCCTTTGAATTTGCAAGGTGGGCACACATATCAAAGCGCCCCCTTAAATTTGGTATAGCTATGGTTCATGATTTAGGTATAATTATCAAATTTATGGAAACAAATTTGTATAATGCCGTGAATATTTACGAGCGTGATAATGCTTGTGGAAAAACTACAAATGTTTGTAAAAATAGGAGCAAATCGATTTCTGCGAGCAAATTGCAAACAGAAAACGTCAAAAGAAAGGAAATTGCATTTTCTTCAAAATGATTTTCTTGGATTTGCTCAATTTTGGGTTTTTAACTCAAAACATTTCCAAAAACGATTGCTTTAAATACTTTTTTTTACCAAATTAATATTTGTTAAGTATTAACCCTATTCCCTGCGGGGGCAGATTCTGCCCCGGTAGTTTTTCGCTGCCGCTTCTAACGTTACGTCTATTCGTCTTGAAACTGTTGGGAATTCCTAAATATGAATGACGTTGTGTTCTGTTTTTTTTTTACGGTTCAGCAGAGGCGGATCCAGGGCCATGTTTTTGGTAGGTCGTTACGAATGCGGTGTGCTTCGCATATTCCTTCGTAGTTTGCAGTGGAATAAAAGCGTCAGAAACTAAGTCACTGCTATATACATCATACATAATTGAATTATAAACATTTGGGGGCAAAGGCGCACTCAGGTGCATAAAATAGGAGGCGATATCCTCCATCAATTTAGGCCCAACTTCAAATAAGCAAGATGATAAAAGGCGTTCCGCACTGGCACATGGTGCTCCCTCACGTTGTGTAACCTAAATCCGCCTATGCACAATTATGTTACATTTAACAAATTACAGCAACATATCCCACATGTGACGTTCCCACGTCCCAAACACTCAACGAAAAGCAGCAAGATATTTGTTATCCAAAAATTCCCTCCACCATTTTTTCTCCCTGATTTACGCCTATGATTTTTCATTCTTGTACCTTTGCCTTTCATACATTTAAGACCATGACATTGGAAGCTCAAAAACGTTTTTTGCATGCAAATCGGTCGAGTCACATCACACATGGCCACAATGACCTTTAAAAAAACACCCTAAATGCTCATATTTTTTACCCCTGGTCCCATATTTTTTAACAAAAAGGCAATTTCGGGGTCCAAAAAGAAAGAGTTTGTCACGACAAATCGAGTGGTTTTCGTCCCATCAAAATCGGCCAAGCGGTTCTCGAGATCTATGGGGGGGGGACAGAATTTGCCCTCCTTCACGCAGGTTAACATAATTCTGGACACCCGCAAGGAATAAGGTTAAAAACACAATGGAATATATATAGATAAGAAAACCACGCACAGGGGCGCAGCCAGACCTCCGACAAGGGGGCACGGTATCCTCAGGGTCCCCCTCGGCAAAGGCCCCCCCCCAAATTGCGTGAAAAATATCACCCCGGATTTTGGTCACTTCATTTTGCAAGGCCCCTAAATAGTCGCAAATAGGAAGGTAGCCGATTTTTTTTAGTGTTTAAGTCAGCTCAGTTGGGGGACGTGCACCCTTTGCCCTCTGGCTGCGGCCCTGACCACGTACGGACAATATCCGAGCCAAATTTCAAAACAATATCTTTATTTTTGACGGACTTATGGCTCCTTAACTATTAATAACTCATAGGCGGCGGAACGGAGGGGGGGCAGCAGGGCACCGTCCCTCCTTGAATTGGCAAGGGGGCATAGGCGCTGGAACGGGGGGAGGCACCGGAGTACCGTGCCCTCTTGAATTTGCAAGGGGGTACCCACTACCCATATATCCGAGTCCACTCCCCCTGAAGACACCTGCCGACATTTGCCGCTCCCTGCGCAGACTGAGAAGATCCGGCAGATACTTCGGTGCCCGTCACGCCTACTGCGCTAACTCGGTAGCGTCGTTTCAGTCGTGCAGACTGATGATGGCTGGAGATGTACTCCCTCGCCCGGGGCCTGAGACTGAGTCAGGAGACAGTGGTCAGCAACGAGAGGCAGCATCGTTCCAGCTTGTTTGCCAGAACGTGCGGAGTCTTCGGAATTAGCTCTCCACTCTCCGCTCTCGCTCTCCTGAGCTGAATAAATACCATGCCATCGCACTGACTGAGACAGAGCTGGCACGCACTGCTGACAGAGCTGGCATAGCGACATCCGAACTTCAGCACGGGTTATCAGGTCATACTTGGTTTTCTATGGATTTCAGACCGCGTGAGACCCCGTTTTTTGGCGATAATTTGTTAAGAAATGACCGAATCCGAATTACATTTTCGCACAGTCTATTTCAGCCCAGGCGCCGATTTCTGTCTGTATAGTCTGTTAACAAAAAATCAAAACTTACCGTACTTGTCATTGACTCGTAACGTTAAGATCTGCTCGGTAAACCAATTCCCAGTGACTCCACAGTAGAGGCTACCGTGACGTAGGATGTGAGTTTGGTGACCTCAACAGCACGTGCTACCGACTGATTGATGGACGATAAGACAGCACTGTGCTTTTGAGGTCACAACCTACTTTCACGATAGCCTTTGCTGTGGGAATGGCTACCGAGCAGATCGATAACGTTACGAGCCAATGGCAAGTAACCATAAGTTTTTTGATTTTTTGTTAACAGACTATATGGACAGAAATCGGCGCCTAGGCTGAAAATGGACAGTGCAAAAACTTAATTATGATTCGGCCATTTCTTAACAAGTTATCGCAAAAACGGAGGTCTGTATCCATATAAGGAGGGACCGACCCACACACGGCGGAGGCGTGGGCCTGCATGAGTCAACGGTGTGACTGCCATCGACAAACCACGCCATCTTCCCCTCAGCAGACTTGTAAACTGACTCAGAGTTAAGTCATGAATCGGACTCATGAGTCCAGACATTTTGGGACTAGTCATGAGTTGAGTCAAACTCCATTCAATTTTAAAAACGGCACATGAGTCAAGAGTCGAAGTCGATTCTATTTTGAAACACACTGACAAAACGTTTTAAGGCAGTTTAACTTAAGACCATCGTTTGAGGCACTGTCACCGCCTCTCCTCCCCCTTGAAGACTTTGCGGGTCCTAAAATAAACGCTGGAGAAATAGGGCTTTTTCGGATTGATGAGGAGAGGGCTCGCAACGCAGCATTGATAAGCGCACGCAATCAAAATTATTCGTACTCTTAACTTGAGGAAGAGCAGGTTTCCACATTGATCTTATTATTCATTTTGACTTAACCGCACACTTTCTTCATGCGGGGATGAAGGTCTGTTCTACAATGATTATGTTCAATACGGGTCATCATTATTCTCAGCGGTTTAGTAGCTTCAGTGGTAACACATCGCCTCGCAAACGGATTGAGCACCGGTTCACATTCCCGGTCCGGCATATATATTTCGAATTTGAGACACCTAAACTACTCATATTGATATAGTGGTAAACTAATAATATGAAACGTTTGAGCATACTCCCCCAAACCGTCTCTGAGGAACGTCTCCCTTCTCATTATTGAAGAGCCTGCGGAGACCTGCAGCGCCTAAAAGAAGCTCCCATGATCTTTCGTTTTACTGATTGCTAAAACATTCAACTTTTCTTACGTAGAAATAGGCTCCCGGCGTCTCGTGCTCTCAAACCGTTTTTTCAGTGCACTGAAAAAAACGGTTTTTGAGACGCAACGAACGCCGGGAGCTATTTAGCGTAAGAAAATTGAATTTTTTTTAGCATCAGTAACGAGGATCATTGGGAGCCCTTTAGGCGTCCATGCAGGGTTCTTCCGCAGGCTCTCCAATAATGAGAAGGGAAGACGTTCCTCTAATTGGTTGGGGGAGAATGCTCAAACTTTATGTTATTAGTTTACCACTAATCATATGAAGTAGTTAAGGTCGTCTCAAATTCGCAATATATATTGGCCGGAGCGGGAATTGAACCGGTTGCCCCCGTTTCAAGCGAGTATGTAACCACGAGGCTACCAACCGCTTAGAGAATAAGATGACCGTATCGACATATATTGTAGAACAGACCTATCCATCCGCGCATTGAGGAAGTTGTGCGGTTAGTCAATTGAATAATAAAGATCATGTGGAGCCGCTCTTCTCAAGTTAAGGTATGAAAATTTTGAGTTGCGTGCGGCTTTATCAATGCTGCGTGCGAGCCTTCTCCTCATTCAAATGGAAAAGCCTATTTCTCAGCGTTTATTTTTAGGACCCGCAAAGTCTTCAAGGGGGGGGGATGAGGGCGGTGACAGTTGCTTTCAAACGAGTGGGTTAAGTTTAAACTGCTAAAACCGTTTTGTCAGTGTTGCTGTCCGCACTGAGCTCCATCCCATGTGGCGAGATGACCTTGAGACGAAAGACACCAAGATGCTCGTCGTAGACCTCCAAACGACGCCAGCGGTCTTCATCGTCACATGCTACTGCAAGCCGACGCCTGACGGAGGTATTCTCGACAGGACTATGCCAGCTCTTCATGAGATTTCTGCACGTTACCCTACTAGACGTCTTAAAGTAGTCGGTGACTTCAACATGCCGGAGATCCAGTGTGTGCAGTCAACAGCGGGACTGCTGCGGCTGACGGCGCTAACCGACTTCCTCAGCGCGCCACTGCCTTTCTAGACCTATGTGCACTGGCGGGCCTCAGACAGCATGTGCTTAGTCCCACTCGTGTGGACAACGTTCTTGATCTGGTGTTGTCTTCTCAGCTATATGTCGATGTGACGGTGCGAGATGGTACCTTTCGCTCCGATCACAGCGAACTGGTGTGTGTCATTACTTTCGTTAAAATTTAATACGCCCTTTAGTCACTGTGAACTTTCTGCTCTAAACTATGGAGCGAGCAGATTTGTAAGGCATGACACGAAATGTAGAACTATTTCCATGGTTCATACTAGATGACATGAACGTAAACGACGCAGTTGAGCTAGCCTAGGATGTATTGGAGAGCATAATTCGTGGTCATGTTTCAGTCGTAGTAATAAAGCGAAAAATTCTGCTTTGGTTTGATCGCGAACTGCGAGCTCTACTGAATGAAAAAGAGTCGGCTTTCAGGCGTCTGAAACGCAATAGGTGCAATAAATCTGAAACTAATTTCAAAGAAAAGAGACGTTGTTTCAAAAACATGGCTGGTAGAAAGTAAAGTGAATACCTGGCTCAGCTAACAGAGGACCTGAAAACTAATCCTAAACGCTTTTGGTCATTTTTGAAAAACGTAGAAGGTGGCAGAAAATCTTTGCCGACTCTACGCGAAAGCGGCAGCCAAATCACAAATCATTAGGAGAAGGCATGCATTCTCAATCGCACCTTCGCCAGTAAATTCACCGAGCCTACCATGTCTGCATTGTCGAATGCTCCATCGTAAAATCTGCCGACTCTGCGCCAATTCGACTGTAGCATCGAGACGGTGCGATGTATATTGCGTGAGATTCCGGCAAACAAGGCTTGTGGGCCTGATAATATCAGCGCCAGGATCATTCGCGAGTGCTGTGATGAGCTCGCCGTTCCGTTGGCCAAACTGTTCCGACTGTTATTAGCTCAAGGTGTTTTCCCGAACTTGTGGAAGCGTGCGAATGTTATACCTATTCGTAAAAAGGGTAGCGTGAGCGACCCGGGTAATTATAGATCGGTGAGCCTGTCTCCCTTATTTGTGAAGGTGCTTGAACGTGTTGTTTATGTAGAACTGCTCCAGCATGTGCGTCCTGTTATCTCGCCGGCGCAATAGCTACGTTTAGTAGCTACGTTTTATTCCGTGACTTCACCTGTAATTGGGGTTTCCTGTTGGTGATCTTATGAGTGAAATAAAAAGTAAAAATATCAAGGAGCCCCCTTTAAATGTGGTATGGCTAAGAATCATTATTTAGGTTTATTATCAAAATATGGAAATACAGTTGTATAATGTGAATATTTACGAGCACGATAATACTCGTGGATAAACTATAAATGTATGCAAAATCGTAGAAAATCGAGTTTTGAAGCAAATTGCCAACAGAAACTTCAAAAGGAAGGAAACAACGTTTTCTTTAAAGTGAAATGATAACATTTTCCCCACAAAAATGGAGTTATTACTTAAAATCGATAGACGAG
>VOPJ01014671.1:0-44200 GCA_014673585.1 Semibalanus balanoides | reverse complement strand
GGCACTGTGGCACAGCATAGCCGCCCAGTGAGGCACTGCGGCACAGCATAACTAACCAGTGAGGCACTGCGTCACAGTATCATTGATCAGTGATGTAACGGCCACCGAGAAGGCGGACCAACGCTACATATGCAGTCCAGTCCTGTCGTTTCGGTCGCCATAGCAACACACTTTTACCTAGTTGTAATACCAGCCCAGCTGCACCATGATTCGTAGAAATGTTAATCTCGACCGCTCCGGTGTTTGCGCCCACAAGCCTGGTGAAAACCGACTGTGAACTTCTAAGACCCATAGGTATACTTTGTTGGATTCCTTGAAGATTCCACTCCCAGTTTTGTCTTCTGTTTGTGTCCTCAGTTCACGGTTGAAATAAAACGCAAAACATAATAGAGGTTACTGTAGTGTCTTCAATGTATTTACGCTTTATTTACAAAGAACGGTACTAGATTTAAATGCTGTCGGTCGGTCACTGGCACTCGGTCACTGGCACAAAGCCGCTGACACACGGTACACTGATTCAAAGCCACTGACACGCGCCACAAAGCCACTGACACATGGCACAAAGCCTCGGCGGCAGCCCACGGTAACAACGTCCGCTCGCTCCTGCGATTCACACAAAGACTCTCGGTTCGTCCCCCGCCGCCTCCCTCCCCCCACCATATACACTCCGTCCCGGCCATTTGATCGCATCGGTGGTGGTGGTGGGTGGGGGGAAGGCCGAGAGTAGGCTGCCGAGGGCCGGCCGCCGGCACCACATTCTCATGTTAGGTCATCTGAGGTCAGTGACCTCGGTTGACCTGTGTAAGAACGTAACCCCAGTGGAACGTGTCATTATGTCAAATTAAGGAAAACTTTGGAATCAGCGTCACAAATGCCCTAGAAACTACCAGAGGCAAAAAGAGTATTAGGTCATCGGCCGTACACAATTTCAGAAGAAATGATAAATGTCACGTTTTAACACCTTGACATGTTCATATGTTCCTGAACAATAAACACTCGAAATGTGCACAAGTTCCAACTTCCAAGCATCGGTAGGTACTACGGGACGCCAGTTGCGTCTGACGTGACCTTGAGAAACAGGTCATAGGTCACGGGCCATGGGAAATAGAGGTTTGCGATTTGTAGAGCAGGTAGGTACGTGTCAAATTATTATAAAGTAGGATACTGAACGTTTTATCGCAATCGACTGACATATACGAGTTATTCCCGAGAAAAAAAAAGAGGCTAGGGCGGGATGACATCTCTCCCCTGCACTGGCGAGTGTTAACCCGCGCCCTGGTGGCCCGCTGAGACAACTTCGTCATGGTGGGGGTCAAAATGACCCTCCGTCCAACTCGAAAACTAAATGGGCTAAAAAGACGCGGCAAATGGCATTTGAAAGACAGTAAAAACAATCGAATGTTCTTTAAAATGGCAATCACTAATGTGTCCTCAAATCCCAGCATAGGTCAATAGTTTAAGCTCTAGAGGTCAATCAAAGGTCAAAAACGTTATTTTCGGAAAACCTGCTTTTCGCATTTTTTTTTTTTTACCTTGTACCTTATAGGTAGGGGAAATGTTCCTATTAGCGACCTCTCCCCATTTGCGACCTCCCACCATACACAGAAGTTGGACCCCGAAATAACAACTTAAGAAATGCATGACTAAATGGCCATGTGCGTTTTTTAACCAGTTTCCAGCCATTTTCTACTTGTTTGCTATTTATCTAATGGCGGTAGTGCTCTAGTGTGCCCTGAAAGAAACCCACGTTGTTTTTCTTACGCCCGTTTAACGCACTTATATGTGCCGCTTTTTTACTAAACTGTAATACTTCTGGAAAAGTTTGTTTTTGTTCTGTATTGTCCTCTATCTTATTATGGTTTATTTCTGTGGTCGATTTCCGTTGTTAGGTGTGTCGGCTACTTCTTTACTGCGGACTTTAATTTGCGAAACTTACAGTTTCCCTTTTGCGGAACCGTAGGTCCTTCAGAGGTCACCGCGGGCTGATCATGCAAGCTTGAATTGGACTCCAATGGCTTCCTTTCGTTACGACCTGCAAGCCTTTTTTTTTATTTAGCGAGTCTGCCCAAATAGGAAGTGAAATTACAGAAACGGAAACTTCCCTAAGAAGCATATGCGTACATATGCTAAAGTTGGGATGCTAATATCACCGGTCGCAAAACTGGGGGGGAACAGTTTTCCTCTATTTGCGTTTTTTTTGCAAGGGCTTGCATAGATCGCGATTTTGCGATTATATATACGAATGTGTGAATAAAGTAATACCATATATGACTAGAAAAATGTTCACACTTCCCTTAAAACAAGTTCCCACGGTCGTAGCAACGACAGCATAATCACCAGCGCGCTCCAACCTAAGGGGGTCGCTAATCGGAACATTTCCCCTACCTATAGCCTAAGGATAGGGCAATGATTTTAATACCGTCGAGTTTGTCTTGTAGAGGCACTTCAAAACATATTAATGGTGTCCTGGTTACGTCTATTTCCAAATTTGACCTCAGGTCAAGGTCATTTGGTGTCCCAGATAGTTCATGTTGCATATGGGGCGACGCGACTCGACGAGGCAAGCACAGTGGTATCATCCGCTCGCTCTATCTTTATTATATCAATAGTTATTATCAAAACATTGCTGATAGTGATGATCACATATGACCTTGCAGAGGTCATTGAGCAACAGTGGCACCTGGGCATCAAGAATGATCTAAAATAACATGATTCTGAAAGAATTTGCCTGATCCAATGCATATTCTCTGAGCAGGAAGCATTTGTTTATTTTCACATTCACTTATAGGTAATGGGGAGGCGATGAAATTGACCTGACCTTAGGTCACCGATACAACAAAAATCCGAGATAAACGAATTGTAGGTACTTATGACTTTATTAAATCTGCAAGTTTCAAATTTCCCAGACAAAGACTGTAGCTTTGGCACGATCACAAACATTTTTTGATGTAAAGTCACTTGACATGACCTGGTGACCTGACCTGACCCCGTGAAGAAGGTGAGAAAAGCTTGCATAGGGCGAGGGTTAAATGCGTTCTTTATTAGAATTCACACAAATACATACCTATTCTTTAAAAGTGGTCGGTATCAAGCATGTGCCAAGATAAAAAAAATCGGAGATTCAGGATCTCTAGGATCAAGATCTTGGATCATGTTGGATCCTGGGTTGTGCAGACTAATTTTGTTGTGGGATCATGTGGAACTTGGATCATGGAAAATTATTTTTCGTTCGATCCTGTGGATCTTGGATCCTGGAAAACTATTTTTCGTGCGATCTTGGATCCTACTTTTGGTCATGGCTAAAGCCCTTCACAAGCAAGGGCTCCGCCACGGGTTTGAAGTTGGGGGGACGTGGACTCATGGGCGTCAACGAGATTATAGGGCTGAGCAGGGGCGCAGCCCAATCTTCAGAAGGGGGTGGGTAAACCAGTTCATGGTGTCCCAATTTTTGCCCCTGAATATGAAAAACTATGCGGATTGCGGCCACTTTATTTTGCGAGACCCCCTTTTTGAATTTTATTGAGCTGGATTAGACCAAGACCCGCAAGGACCCTAGAGAGGCGACTGAACCAGTGCACATAGCCAGGATTTCGTCCGGGGAAGGTGGCACCTCAAAAGGGTCCCTTCCCTCGAGCGCCCCCCCCCCCTGGGATGCTCCAAAACTACTAAACAGAATCTTAAAATATACAAACCGAATTCGATAGCCCTTGGGAAAATTGTTTTAATGGAAAACCTATATTTGTGGACCTCGGGGTCAACGATGACGTTACAGGTCACGTAAAATAAAAAATAAAATGTTTGATTCGTGTCATACTGTCTCGATGGGATGGCATTGTTGTGCGATATTAACCCTCGCCCGTGTAGGGCAAGATCAGCTGATGACCGTGTAGGGGGTCACGAGTACGCCCCCTTGGTGTTTGGCTCCTAATTGAGACTAGAGATTTCGATTAAAAAACGAGCTGTTGGTTGTTGACGAGAGGGAAAGCCAATGAATGTGAATTTTAAGTCCATGGATCATTAGGTGACCTCTGAGTCATGCCAAAGCCAAAATGTAAATTCGTAAATATGTTAAAAATTAGAGCTTATCGAGCTAAAATCGTAAAATAACATCTTAGAATGCTAAATAGACGCCAAATTTGAAATCAGCATCACAAAATGACCTAAAAACTGCCAAATTAAAAAAGGTCATATCAGTCATCTGAGGTCAGTGACCTCGGTTGACTTTTGCGCAGCGCAAGACCCCAGTGGGAACATATCTCACTGTTATATGCGATCCCAGAATCGAAATCAGCGTCACAAACTGCCACTATAAAGCTCCTAGAGACTGAAAAAATACATCTGAGGTCATCGGCAGGTCAGTGACCTGAGACCTCCGTTGACTTTCTGAAAAGGTCAATCGAGATTCGGCAATCTCTGCAGATAGCCACCAACTGTCACCTAGAAACACCTTTGCATATGCTGCCTTGAACAACAAACACTTGGGTTAACTCACATGTTTCAAGGATCGTTACTACGGGACGCCAGTTTCGCAAAACACGACCTTGAAAAACAGATCAAAGGTCATGGGTCCGGGTTAGAAGTTAAAAATTTTCAGATTACATGTCAAATTGATGCAGTGTAGGGTACTGAAAGTTTCATCGTGATCGGTTTATTTACGTGAGTTATTCTGGAGAAGAAAAAAACGAGGGGGCTTGCATCCACCACCCTTCACGAGCGAGGGTTAAACGATTAAACAGTTGGGAAATCGGTATGTTTCGTGTCTGACACTTCTTAATACCATTCTAAGCTGTTGATGATCTTAAGTCAGGTCAAAGTCATCCAAGGTCACGAGTTCAAACTGCAGATTACGGTAATTGGGCGTTGTAACACATGTTTGTTTTTTGTCTAGAACGCAAAAAATTACCTTAGAACTTTGTTTCTTCCATAATATAACAATACAAGTAAAAATCAGCAACAAATTTATTTTGTATGCATGGTAATGTTGTAGAAGTGGTCGATTTTGTACTTTGAAGGGTCTTAAGTCAGTCATTTTTTATGACATCGACTTAAAATTTGGCACACAAATTCACCTGATACATTTTACTCATTTTATTCCAACTGTGTGACAATTTTGACTTGTTTCAAGAGAAAAAAAAAACTTTCGATTTCTTAAAATGTTAAATTTAATAAAACTCGAAAATCCGAGATTGCAGTTTGAAAGCCGAGTCTAGTACCATTCATTTGGTAGGGAGACCGGGGCTAGTTGCATCACGGGTTGAATGCATCAGCTGTATTTATTCAAAAGTCTCTCGCTAAATAGCAAAATGCGAATAGCCAGTTGACGCGCGATACTGCATTCCATTTTCCACGAAGACGCCGTCCCCCGATCATCAAAATTGCCCCATGAGCAATTTATTGTTTGTTTTTGTGCGATTTAACGGACGTTTTCTCGACGTAATAGAAGGTTCATACTGGCTAAGGGTTGTGTGTTAAGCTGAATGCGTTTATACCATCATACAGCTTATGGTTTTATCATTGACCTCTATAGGATATACCCATTGATACCCATTGATACCCTCTGATACCCATCGATACCCTCTATAGGATATACCCATTATACTCATTGACCTCTATAGAGGTCAATGCGGTTTTATACATTCCCAAATTCATTTAGCACGTATGTGCTGAGTCGGTCCAATCGAACCAGCCATGTTTCAGCGTCACCTTTTACCACAACGTGGAACGGCGGCATGATGAATCATCTTGTCGGGGCACGTTGCCTCTGTGACTTTGCACTTGACAATTCGGAGTACCTAGTGGGACTGTGAAAACGGAATGCAACTGTTAACCAGTTGAGTTTTCAGTTTTGAGGTTGTGAAGTTATGTTTGATTCAATTACATTCAACTACAGAGTTTTAGAAGCGAAATTAAGTTCAGTTATGCAGTCCATTTTTTCTGTGACTTTCACACGTGCAACTTACCCCAGGGATAAAATCAACCTGCCCCGGGACGGGGCTAATTGCATCACCTGTAGAGGCTTCTGAACACGCTCCTGGTGGCCGATTTTTTACTTACACTAAAACGGTATAATGCATTTTGGGTTGCAGACTAGGACGCAGGCTTTTATTGTGGCGGTATCCATTCTTAGGCTTTGATCATAGTTTGGCTGCTACAGAACTTAAAGTAAAAAGTGTGCCATCTACGCCCTCACACGTCGGGTACATCACCTTCTCCCCTATATACACCCATTCATCTAATGCCACATACAGTTTAATTCCTATGTAAGATAAATTGCAATTATGACTGACGTCTTATCCATAAAGCCTTATTTCATTACTCAGCCAATTAAAGAACACAGAACTGATGACTTCACATCTAACCGTCATTTCAGTTGACCTATCATACCTCAGTTCGTCTTTCTTATGCTGCCAACGATGTGTCAACAATTGATGTCATATAAGAAGCAAGTAACAAGATTTGGTGACGATAGGTACTGCCACATATATATAGCTTAGAAGATCATTCTACCAAATTGAACGGGAGGGACAAAAAATAGAAACCCCAGTAATTCGTGAATTGCCGACCGTGGAGCGGCGCGAAATTTATGGGAATTATCATGGCCTGTATATGCACTTTTCCCTCTATGACCTCTTCTATTTATTTTTTGTTTAACCCACGCCCTTACTGGCCTCGAGCACGATTTTTCCAAAGCGCCCTCGCTGTCGGAAGGCGGGTCACATTGTGTCACGTTGATGAGTCTTCTCCTCATTCTTCTCACATATAATCGCGCTCATATGGAACGTAGACCAAAACCAAATCAAACCAATGTTGCGTGACCAAACGTCGTCAAAAAATCCAGTTAGGAAACTATCTGGATTTTTTCGCTCAGGCCAAAGTTGAGGTCACCAGAAGCATGGTGGATCCAGATGGGGGCTGCCGGGGGGCGCGGGCCTCCCAGCGCACGGGTTCGCGGGTCGAGCGTGCTTTGGCCTCCCCAAGCCGGAGAGGTTTGGGGAAGGCCATAACACGGCCCGGCCCCGCGACCCAGGCGCCTTGGGGAGGCCGCGACCCGAGCGCCTTTGGGAGGCCGCGCCCCCTGCAGCAGCTCCTGCTCTGGATTCGCCCCAAGACCAGAAGTCATCAAAGGTCAAAATTTTCCAGTTAAAGGAATTTCGGTCCAGAAAAAACATCCATATATCTTCAAAAATATGCCTACATAGGATCAAAACGACAGAAACAAAACGGAAACTCATTTGAACTTTTTATCAACTTCATTTCCTTAAATTTTAAGCTCAGTTCAATAGTTTAGGTTTCTTAAAGGTTAAATACAAGTAAGAAATGTTGTTTTGTGCAAAACAATGTGTTTCTCCAATAACTTTTTACCCTAATACAATATAACACAATAATGTTTACGCCATCGTGTTTCGTCTCGTCAAGGCGCATTGAAACACACCCACGTCGATTATGTTAGGTCAACTTAAAAAAATTGACCTCTGATCAAGGTCAAGTGGTGACCCATGTAGGTCAGGCTGCTTATTAAGAGATATATATCGACGAACCAAACACGCTGCTGGAATTTTCACTTCTATATCTTCATTATGTCGAGAATTATTGACGAAAAAAGTGTTTGATGACCTCGGATGAACTCAGATAACCCCGTATGGGTCACTGAACAAAACCTGCGCTTGGATCATCAAGGATATCCTATTATACTTATCCAGAAGGAATTGGACTGATATCCTTGGAAATAGAAAGCATTGGCAATATCTTCATTGACTTATAATGGAGAGGGCACGAAAATTGACCCGACCTCAGGTCACCAATATTCCCGAATTCCGAGATCAACAATTTTGTAGGTATAGATGGTTTCATGCAATCCTTAAAAAGTTTAAATCCGATCCCTCATTCATAAATTGTGGTCATGGCACGCCGCAACATTTTGGAGGTAGGGTCACTTGACCTGACCTTGTGACCTGACCTGATCCGACGCGTAATTCAATTTTTAACAATGTATTTGAAAGGATCAATGGTTAAGCTTGACTAAATTTGGCGGCGCTAGTCGCCGCAATTTTTGTAACCGATAAAAACCGTAGGGGGATGGCTCATTACACCCCGGGGGGCGCGAAGTTAAGGACTGCGGTACAAGAGTGATAAAGCTAACTATTTTGCACAATGGTGTAGAAAAGTATAAACATATAAAAAACATAACACAGAACCGCTGCGAAACGGTGCAAATTGATAATTATGTTTCATCCGAATACAATTAATTTGAGCTGCATTTTTTGCTCCGCGGAGCGGCGCAAAATTTTGAATTTCATTCCGCTGAATAACTAAATTCTACTGTTGAAGGCGTTAAGAACGGTAGTGTGTACTGTTGTTTGAGGTCCTTGAAATATTAAGTTACTCTCATGTGCTCAAAGTTGGGGGGGGGACAAAAGACACTATGTCCCTCCCAACTTTGAAGTTGGGGGGGACATGTCCCCCCCCCGCTGGCGGAGCCCATGTTCACAAGTTCACGGGACATATTTTCAGCCCCAAAATCCCGTTCCACCTCATTCAGCCCCACACAAAACCGTTTTAATTGTATTCATGCATAAATTGAATTAATAACTGATGTGTTTCATGTGTTTCAAAGCTTAAGCATTTTTCACTTTTTGTGGTGCTAAAATATAATAATGCCTGTATCTATTTTATGCTTTAAAATTCCCAAACTCAATGGCAATGGTGTAAAATTTACATGTGGCGATCAGACATATGCCAAGATCCAAAAGAGATACAGGATTCCCAGGATCAAAGATATGGGATATTGTTGAATCCTGCAGGATCATTTTGTCATATAATCCTGTGGATCTTGGATCCGGTAAATTATTTGTCGTCGGATCCTATTAGAAAACGTGGGATCCTGTACATACTGGAAATCAGTTTGTCGTGGGATCTTGTCGATCAGCTGGGCACCGCCTTACATTTTGATGGGCGTAACGCGGGAGGGCGTGTGTCCGCTCGGTTAGGTAGAAAAATGTAAAAAATGTGATTTTTCAGCATTTAGGAACGATCAGGAGAGGTGCCGCGATATAAGTGCTTTGCACCTTTGCACCAATCCACATCGACCTACAGCGCGTGTTTAAATATTCGAATTTTGACAAATAGAATGATGATGATCTTGGATCCTATTTTTTAGTCATGGCACATGTCTACTTGTGTAGTCGGTATGCCGCATGATTACTTGGTATGCCGTAGGATCAGCCTTACCCACAAAAAAGCAGTGTACACTGACACCGTCATCCTCTCCATCAGGTTCGTGACGGACGTGTTCAACGCGCTGCAGGGCTTCTTCATCTTCCTGCTGTTCACGCTGCGGCAGAACACGCGCAACACCATCCGCAAGCACTTCGCCGCCACCTCCCTGATCCGCTGCTGCTGTAAGGTCTCCAGTCTGGTGCCGGGCCTGTCCTCCCGTAAGACCGCCTCCACCTCGGTCCCAGGCAGCGGCGGTGGAGCCAAGTCGGCCGCTCCCGGCCAGCAGACAGGCTCCCGCTCCAGCGCAGGCGGGTCCGGCAGTGGTAAGACGGCCGACACGCCGCTCTGAGGCGGACGGTGAAGCGCAGTTGTAAATGGCGCTGTCGCCGTAAGTGGTCGGTGTGTCGGTTGTAGGTGACGCCACCATCTGGACTCAGGCAGGTTTGGTATAGATGTCGCTACCAGCTGAGGTAGCACTGCCCAGTCTGTGGTTATGGATGGCGCTGCGACTTGGTGCTTAATGCGGTCGATCATAGAGTGGAATCTATAGTCCAGATCTGGCTCCTTACCACATTCCTTATGGCTTCGATGGCTTAATCTGGCTCTTTGGAGGCCCATTCAATAGAGGATCTTATTCAGTTTGACTGCATTTTAGCAATGACAAATCACAAAAGTGATAATCCACAATGAGCTTATTTCTGAGACAATAACGTTAGGTGCTCACTCCACTCTATTAAAGACATACCTATTTATTTAAAAGGTAAAATGTCATCAAATCCAACTGAATGCATCTCAACTTAAACTCAACCTATCCCAATCGATTGCATTGTATGACTTAGTGGACTGAATCCAATGGATACAGTATTCCGATTCCGTACTTGGTAGCGAGGCCGTCCTGTGCAGATAGATGTCGCTGTTCAACGTCAGGCTGTGCCTAGCCGCTTCCGTTGCCGCACCGCGGGTGGCAGCGGCGATGGTGTGTGAGACGTGTACCTGATGATAAGTTGCGCCGCCGAGCGCTGTTCAGCTTTGCCAGGTGTCCGTCAATGTGTTGCGCGACGCCACACTGTCTGCGAGCGCGAGGCAGCACCAGATCAATTATTACGTGTAGGCCGTATTCTGAACGTTTTAGGCATTTCGATGTGATTCGCTGCACGTAAAAAATCATAGCGTTAGGATCGCACCAACTGCGACCCCATACTCCCTTTTTGTAGCGTTACGGTATGAGCGCTCCGTATACTAGTGTACGCTAATTGTCTTCGTATTACCGATCCTATATGTAATAAATGTAATAATCGTCTACCGGAATTTGAGCGCATGTTTAAATCATAACACGCCAATTTGGCAGGACACTCGAATGCCACTTATTTCGCGCTTAGGCGTAAGCGCTGGCGGCAAACCTCCAGCCCGCCTGTGAAACCTCAGATTGGGAACCATCGGAGATTGATACAAATTCGGGAAAATATGAGCCGTTAATGGAAGCAGATCAGTGAGGAGCACAGGTTTCCCACGTTAGCATAGTTCTCACTTGACCTGCCTTGCTAATCTTACGGGAATAGAATGGAATGGCAATCCTAGCATCGATTTCTGATACAGCACCTCACTAATATCACAGAGAATAGATAGGTATACAGGAGGCGCCACTCCGACGCTTTTGGCATGTCTTATACATACACCAGACAGAAAGACGAAACAGCGATAACTTAATGTTATTGTTAGCTAGCCTATTGTTATATGTTATTTGATCAGCTACAGGCTATTTAAAAAAGCACATATTGATATTTAAATCAACATAGAAGTGAGTCAATAGTCGTTTTCACGATGGATTATTTTGCGCGAAATGTTTTAAACATTTTAAAATGTTTTTGTGGTAGCCGTTTTCACGAAGGACTAATTTGCGAAAAAAAAACATGTTTTAACCCTCGCCGGCCTACGGGACCGTATGGCGAGGGTTTAACATTTCTCGCAAATTAGTCCATCGTGAAAGCGGCTACTACTTAAACATTTTAAGATGTTTCAAAACATTTCGCGCAAAATAATCCATCGTAAAAATGGCTAACATCACATTTTAACGTATGAATAAGTCCCATAGGGTCCCGGCCTGGAGCGGGCGGCCGAGCGGCTTTCCCTGCCTGAAATAAATTGTCTTGGCTGAAGGCGTAGTCGCCCCCAGCAATGGTGAAACCCGGCGAGTGGCGCCTTGTTAATGTGCATATCTCTACTCCGTGCTAATATCCCAATGTCTATCACTCACCACGAAGACCTAATATAGATGTCGCCTCGGTAGGCGACGTATCGAGATAGATGCCGCATCATTCACCGCAATGCGCAGAGCGGTCCTGCTTACAAACTGGCGTGTACAACTAAGCTACGTGAAACCGTGCACAGCATCCTTAGTGTCGTCACCGGGATCTAAGCGGAACAATTTGAAGACAAATGGGATGACGCCTACTCTCAGCCTGGGCAACGCAGCGGTGTTCTGTTCATAGAGGCAATCTCTGATGATGGTTGGTGTTTTAGGGCGCTCCGGCAGCGAGGGTCATAGGCGTAGGAACGCGGGGGGCCGTGGGGGCCATGGCCCCCCCACTTTTTGTCCATTTTGGTGAGCCTAACATGCAACATTTTACTTTGTTATACAAATTAAAAAGCGCAACAGATCCGGCGAAGACGAAAGGAGCTCAAACTGCATAGAAATCCTGTGTAGGGGGATGAGTTGCCCTCAAGACGAGATTGAAGTTTCGCTGGCCCCCTCACTTTTTGTCACGTTCCTACGCTTCTGGCGAGGGTCACATGGGCGCCCGATGGTGGTCATCTCTGAAAACCCTTGAGAAGCGTCCATGCCGACTACGCAGTTCCTGTCGCTGCAAATCGCGAAGTCGCACAGATCTGAGACGATTCAGCCGTTATGTTCGTTCGGTGTTTCCAACACATCCCCACTAATTCAACTCGACCTCGAGCCACGCTTAGGGGGACGGTATAGGCGCAGCCAGACGTCTCCTCAAGACACCAGCTTCTAGCCAGTCTCATTCACCGCGGCTAGGAACCACGTCTAAACCCAGAGTTCCGTTACAGCTATCTGTATTGTACAACATTGTACTTACTATGCACGATGTCGACTAGACTGATAGGGAGAATCTGGGTCGCGTCACTGTAAGTGGCGCCCCCTCTTGCAGATAGATGGCAGCACCCGATCCCACCACGGGCCAACACGTAGCAGCCCACAAACGAGACGCCCACCACACGTGTCCAAAACCACCGCTGACACTGCTTTGCACTCTTCGCCGTACCTTCACGCGACGCCACACACTTCACCAGCACATTCCCTCCGCATCTCCATACGCCGATCGTGCCCAGGAGTCCCCAGAGGAGAGGTCGCAGTCCACGCCGCCAGAGGTGACGTCACCGCCGTCCTTCAGGCCCTCCCACGGCGGCCTGGGCTTCGCGGACGTCGAGCACAGCAGACGCGTAGGCCCCGAGGGCGTGGTGTCGCCGAACATAACGATTCCGCCCACCTGTTCTCCAACAGGCCCTCTGTGTCTGTGTTGTCAGCGAGCGCAGCCATGTCAAGAGCCCAGCTTGATGATGTGAAGTTGAGGGACGCTGAGCGTACTGGAATACTAGGTCCGAAGATCGAAGTCCGGACTCATGGGCATAATGAAAACCGAAAATGAGCGGAGCAGGATTTTATATTTTACAGCAGACCAACTACCAGACAACGCTGACATCGTGAACGCCAGATATCGCTTGCGTAAGTCTTCGGTTTGTGTCACTTTATCAACGACAGGATACGGTTACAGGGTCCGGAAAAAGTGTTTGCCTCTGCCTGCTCCAGTGCTTATATCGTACCTACGTGATTATTGCATCAAATATCTGCGTTCTTGGGCTCGCATCTGCTTCCTAGACCCTTTGAACGTGAGGAATGGGGTCCCAATCCGACCTAAAATCAGGGTCTGGTGAGCTGTAGCCAGAATAACGCGAACCGTCTGCCTGGAATCACGCCCAGAAAAGTGAAGGTCGAAACACTTCGATCTTAGCGAGCGGAGTCTGATATCCGGCAAAAGGCGAGGTCTGAGCCAGAATGTTACAGTCAAACGAAGCCGGCTAAGTGGGACATATTTCCGCACCATCCAGTGCTGGTGGCGAGAATTACAGACCTCAGGAAGCATTGCTGATAGACCCAGGTCGGGCCGTCTGCCCAGTGAGCCCACCATCAATTCTCCATTGTCACCACAACATTGTTCTTTAAAGGAAAATAGTTCACCTTGGATTGTTTTTGTCCAACACGATTTGATTATATTCTTGAAATACAACTTCTTTTCATTTATGTCAAAAATAGCCATGCGTCGCGCGATCAGGACAGTTAGACGTACATTATTCATTTTATCAAAACTATGAGACGTACTAAGCAATTTCAAAACGAAAGATCGAATGGCTCACAATCAAGTTCGAAAGTAGTCGCGTAAAGTTCTGTAGTGGCTTCCCGAAGGTCCACATTCTGGCATTTTGTTTATGGCCACATTCTTTAATAGTCAAATATTATTCGGCTGGAGAGGCCTTTTCAGTTACAAAAAAACCTTACAGGAGGTTTTTTAACACGGCCTACCAAAACTGCTAGCGTCAGTTTTCAAAACCCATGTTGGGTTGTAGGAACTATTTCCTTTAAGAATACAATCCAAATACAGAAAAGAAGACGATCTGAATACAAAATCAGTGAGCATCCAAAATGGTCCAGCGACTCACCCACAAGGGCTACCCAGTCTCTGAAGGACTGTCAGGCTCCACAGGAAGAGGTCTTTATAACTACTCATACTAAGGCATACAAGATGCACGTTAAGCCAAAAGTAACATCTTAAGTGCTCACCGCGTCAGATTCTGCAAAGATTGTCATAACTCATAATCGAACAGAAGAGGCCTGGAAAGGGTGCTATTCAGCGATGAATAGTTACGCCATCCTCCAAATCCCCCAAAACGACCCGGTTTGAGCCCGAAATGCAGCAAGTGTCCATTGCGATTCGTCCGTCTCTAGCACGACTCCGCACGCCGAGATCGAAGTGTTCGACCTTCATTTTCTGTGCGTGATTCCAGGCAGACAGTTCGTGTTATTCTAGCCAAAGCTCACCAGTCCCTGACTAAGTCGGATTGGGACCACATTTCTCACGGGCAAAGGATCTAGGAAGCAGATGCGAGTCCAAGAGCGCAGATATTTGATGCAATAATCACGTAGGTACGATATAAGCACTGGAGCAGGCAGAGGCAAAAACTTATGCCGGACCCTATATGTTGAGTAATGTGGAAGGGTCAGACAAAATAATGATAGTCAAGATGAAACAGATGAATATTGACATGCCTAACACCAAGTGTAAGTATTTGGTCTACTACCGAATGGATGGCATGCCTTCAATCGATATACCAAAATTGAAGTCAGTAAATCGAAACGATGAAAAGTAGGTAACACTTAAAATATAAATGCAGCATACTCCAAACCAACCACAGAGACGTATCCATGAAAAACGTGACAAAACACGATCCATCTACCAGAAATTTAATGCACGAGTACTTTACTTAGTTCTCACCACGAAACGAATCAACCAAGACCGAATAATTCACCTATTCTTCCGTCACACACAACGCCGACGTTTCCGCTTCATCTTGGAAGAAGTGAAGACCAGCCAGTCCAGACAGATCCGGCGGTGCACCACCGTCTGTACCCAGATCGCCGGCACTCCTGGCTACAGCGTCCCTCACACAGCGTCCGGCCGGCCTGTTACCGCTGGCCACTCTCATCTCTCCACTCTAACAGCACGGTCAGCACGCTCTCCCGCAGCTGCTGCACTCAGCTGTGCCTCTGCCGCCACGTCACACTTCTGTCGCCTTGGTCCAGCGGATCACACACTCCGACGCCGCGAGCCTCTCGGCAGTCACCGTCGACTGCGAGCCTCCTGCTTGGTCCAAGAGTGTCCCCTCAGATGGTCCTTGTTCCGCGATGTTCTCGTTTGGTCCAGCGCTCTCAGCTGGTGCTCAGTCCTCCTGTGTGCGGTCTGGTGTCTGAGCTTGGTCCCCGACGAGTCGTCTTCCGGCGGCGGTCTCCTCGCCTGGTCCGACAGATGCCGGACAGGGGACCACGTGGTCCAGCAGCGTTTCGGCTGCGAGGGGACCGCGCCATCTACTGGTCCGCATTGGTCTTCACTGGTCCTCATTCATTGCCGCCACTTACCTGCCTCTTCCAAGACCATCGGGCCGAACGGAGCGGCAAGATTCGCACGCGGTGCAGCACAGCATCAACCACCACAGCAACGTGGCCACGTCTCCCTTGCTCGCTCTAATGCCAGTGTGGACCAAGCGGGGCGCGGACAGGGTCCACGCATTGAGTCGGGAGCTTCGAGTAGACACCGGCACAGCCTGACTTCCCGAGAGTACCCAGACGCATGGAAGCTACTTTAGTCGTGTTTTCTGCCACAGCTATGTTGCAATTGATTCAGGTGAGCTTGCCTTTTTTTGTCAAGACTGGCTGGTAATTTTGAGCGTTTTGATGGCGTACTGAACGCTCCGGCCAACCGGCTGCATCTACAGTTTGGCAGTGCGCTGTTAAGCGTTACAACTAGCGGTGCACGACTCCTCGCCCTCTTCGTACCGGTCAGTCAGTCCTACCTCTCCCGTGAGCACTCTGCCACCATCGTTAGAACAGGGCGCGCGCGGCCGGCCCGCCTCGCTCGCCCGCCAAGACGGACGAGGGCCGACCGGAGCGGCGTCCGGTCGGCCAGCAGCGCTGCCCGCTGCGAGACGGCGCCGAGCCGCCGCCATCTCACGCCACCTCAGCCCACAAGCCAGGCAAGCACCCGAAACCGACAGTCAGTGCGGGCAGGGCCGCGGCCGGCGGCGGCGGCGGCAGAGGCGGGCGACGCCGCCGCCGCCGCCGCCACCGCCGCCGGACGCGCCCAGCCTCAGGAAAACCAACAGTACATTATGGATACGTTCGTGCGAACGGCGCCGCGTTTATTAGAAGGTATTTATATGTATATATGCCGGAGATAACTAATAGTGATACGCATACCAGAGGAGACAACCAGCGATCTATGCACGTGGAGACGAGAAGGACGGCGGGCCGGCGCCGCCGCTCGCCGGCCAGCCGGGACGTGCCGCGGGCCGCTCCAACAGTGTGCGCAGAGGCAGCACTGCGAGACGACGGACGCCGGCCGACCAACGGGGACCACGGGGACCGCGGGACCCGCCGGGAACACGGGACCACGGGGAACCGCGGACTTACAGACCACATAGAGACGCCAACACTGAACCGACGAAGACAAGGGGGCGGGACCGGCGGGACCACAGGGCACCACCGTATTGGGGGGGCAAGGGGGACCATGAGCACACCGGACATGAGAATGGGAGACCATGGGACCACCGGACACGTGGGACCAGCGGGAACCAAAGACCACAGCGGACCATATGCACTTTTAGTTACTACCAGCTTTCGGCCCCGGGCGGTCAACATCGGTCTAAAGCTAAATTTCACACATGTAAAGCTCGCTTTTTGGACCTCGGCAGTGAGCACCGACGCTACGAAACAAATATTTCGGCACATATCCGGCAGTTGGAAACGAGTCGCACGATACACGAAAGCACAACATAAATAAAGTTTAACCTTAGCATCCACCAATACCGACTAAGTATCCTTCAAAGACGTTTACCCTTCAACGAGTCTAGATCTACTAATTTGTCTAATTAATGCCTCTAGTAATTGCAACAGTCATTGCAACAGGTAACCCACTTCGGTGAGAAGCCAAACAAACGCGCAAGAAAGAATCATGTCCCTATTATGAATAAGTCTCCGCCCATGCGCGGGACCAGAAGATGACTTTGCGTACCCTGGACGTTGGTAACCTCGCACATTCCATAACCCTCCGGTGACAGACGCACCCACAAAGTTTTCGAAACCCGGTGACTAGATAGAACAGGTGAAAGCTCACCAATAGCGAGGAGCAAACGTGCCTCTGTTACCCTCATTCCCCAGTGCCGCGAATTTCGAGGCAGACCCACACCCGGGTCTCATCACGAGTCGGGGCGAGCGTCGGGCGTCAGTTAGAGCTAGCGTTCCCACATGCAACCGGTCAGAGCAACGTCAGACGAGCGACAGCGATTGAGAGAGACAGAGAGACAGAGGGGGGGCGCTGCCATGCCTCCTTCACCAGTGGTAGCGGTCCGAGTCAGGCCACACCGTCGAACCTACCTCAATCCAGACTGTTGGGGAAGAGAAGCCGGCTCTAGAGACACCACGGACCCCCGCACCACGCTACGACTCCCCACAGTGGGTCCTCACTCCACAATACACGGACCCCCCCCCCCGGGCGACCACCGTCCACCCATCCCTCCCACAGCCAGTGGTCAGCAGGAACGACTGGGGGGGGGGACCCCGGGGGCGGAGTCGGTGGGCGGGAGGGCGAGTCGGTGGGCGGGACCCTGAGGGTGGGAGCGGAGACGGACGGCTCTGGGGCGGGGGCGGGGGCGGCAGCGGAGGCTCTGGGGCGTTGGCGTTGGCGGGCCGGGTCGTCTGACGAGACACACACACTGGCAGACCGCCGGGGCCGGCCGTCTCATGCACGCCCCGTGCGGGCGGGCGTCACACTGGCGGCGGCGCGGCGCGGCGCGACGCCCCCGCGAGCCACTAGCCGGCCGTGGTCAGTCCGGGAAGGCTACGCCGCATGCAGACGAAGCAGTGTACAAAGAAGACGAGTATACCAACGAAACGCTCCACGGCCGGTGGCGCACAAGCTTACCCCGACTCCGAGCCACAATACTCACAGTGACGGGGCACGGGGCGCACCACTCTCCACTAGCTCTCCACTAGCTATCGACAGAGAGAACGGGAGCCCGGTCAGCCGAGAACGGCGCAGCAGGACGTGTTGATGATGACGACAGCGCTGATGGCGGCGGCGGCAGCGGCGGCGGCGGTGGCGCAGCCTCCCAGCCGCGCCCTCTCTCACTCGCAGCGGGACTAGAAGTATCACGTGCCGGCGTTGCCCCGCGAGACGGGCGGGCGGACCGGCGGGCGGCTGGGAGGGCGGCACCGCCCCGCCGCCGCCGCCGCCGCCGGCCGGCACACGACACACGAGACCCACACCCTCACTCTCACACACTCTGCCAGATGGAGAGACGCCTGCGCGAGTATCATGATGACGCGGCCCGCGGGCCGCTCTACCGGAAGAAGAAGCGAGGCATCAGAGAGGCGCCCGCAGCCGACGGCGGGAACGGCGACGGCGCGGCGGCGGCGGCCAGCAGCGGATGGCCCGCCTGCGCGGCGGCCAGGTAGCCGGGCGGCAGCTGCAGGCCAGGGGGCAGCTGTAGGCCGGGCGGCAGCTGCTGAAGGCCGGGCGGCAGCTGCGAGCCAGGCGCCGCCATCAGGTGCGCTGCAACGACACACGGCCAGCAGAGTCAGTCTCGGAGGTCCTCCGGGCGGCGGGCTGCTCCGATGGGCGGTACGTCGGCGGCGGCAGCGGCGGCGGCGGCGGCAGCGGGCGGCGCGGCGCGCACTCACCTGGTCGCACTCACCTGGCCGCGCGCTCTGCCGCCGGCGCGGCATGCCCGTTAGTCAGTCAGACGATAACTACCGAGCTGCCATGCGCTACGGCCCCTTCACCGGTCAGTCGCCCAAGCTGCGCCGCGCGCGCACCGCCGCGCGCCGCGCAACCAACAGTCATCAGGCCAAACGGAGATAGAGTACAGAGACAGACAGATAGAGAACGGAGAGAAAGAGAGACGGGATCCAGAGAGAGAGAGAGAGAGAGCGCAACAGACAGGAGACAGAGAGCGAGACAGACGCCTACAGCATGAGCCAAGCGGTAACCATGACACCAGAGATGTAGAGATAGAGAGACAGAGAGCGGGCGGGCGGCGGGCGGCGGCTGGCGCAGCGGCCCGACTGGCCTACTACGCGCGGTGCACATGTCAGCGGCACCAGTGAACCCACGCACGCGGCCCCCGGCAGTGCGGGCGCCGCCACAGGCACACTTATCTGCCACGGAACGTCCACGGTGCGCCAGCACGCCGCGCACGGCGTCACTTAGCATCGCAACGGGCTAGGCGCACGATTGGTCGGGGTGGTCTGCAACACAGTCACTGGTTGGCGACTGGTCTCTGGGGTGTGGAACTGGGCTCTCGTCTCCCACCCGGTCAGACGCTGCTATCCCTCCCGCTCTGTGGTGACTATCATTGAGTAGACCCTGCCCGCTGAAATGTTACGCAGCCAAACACATGAGATAGCAGTAATAACTAAGGAAAACGAAACAAAACGATCGCGCCAGATGCACGTAGACTTAACAAACGGAAAGTAAACTAAACAAAAATAATAATAAAACGGGAAGACGAGTCCAAACAAGAGATTGTCAACTGAACACTATTAAAAGTATATGAGAAGGGATAAAGACACAGACACAAGATTGCCAACTGAACACTATTAAAAGTATATGAGAAGGGATAAAGACACAGACACAAGATTGTCAGTCAAACTTTAACGGTTCACGTTTTGAGCACAAGATGACCACACATCAGAGAGCCACGCTGCGAAGTAATATCACTTCCCGGAAGGACAATGGCCACGAGAGAACAGCTTACGCAGGAGCACCGAGGTCAGGAATCAGGATAGTAAAACGGTGACCAAAGCACAGTCGCTTGCAAAACACGGACCAAAGAAACGTATAGACCTCAGAAACGCACAACAATACGGACTAAAGGTACGCACAGATCCAACACAACACGGACCAACGAAACGCACAGATCCAACACAACACGGACCAAAGAAACACACAGATCCAACACAACAGCATAGACCAAATAACCGCACAGATCCATGGGTCCTTAAGTTTCCACAGCTCACCTGGGGATCAAGCACCGAGACAGAGCACAGAAGACAGACCGGAGGACGAGCCAGATCCACCACTGAACCATAACAGCCGGAGTCTGGGAGCTGACCGAGAGCTCTGTGAGCTGACTCGCGACTTAGACACAGCCGGGGGAGCACCATCCCGGCGGCACGGTACGGGCAGGACAGCGTAACACAAGACAGGAGTCAGGACACGACAGAGACGACAGGACACGACAGAGACGACAGGTCACGACAGAGACGACAGGACACGGCAGAGACGACAGGTCACGACAGAGACGACAGGACACGACAGAGACGACAGGACACGACAGAGACGACAGGACACGGCAGAGACGACAGGACACGACAGAGACGACAGGACACGACAGAGAGGACACGTGACAGGCGACAGCCGACCAGAGGTGAAGGGGACGGAGGATGAGAGGCGTCATCGCTCACCATGCTGCATGGGGTGCGGCCTCTGCGCCAGCATCAGCTGCTGCTGGCCCGGCTGGCCGAGCATATGTGGCTGGCCCAGCAGCTGGGCTGCGTAGCCGGGCCTCAGCAGGTGCTGCATCTGCTGCATCTGTTGCATCTGCTGCATCTGCTGCAGCTGCTGCATCTGCTGCATCTGCTGAATCTGCTGCATCTGCTGACACAGGCAGGGCGCAGGTTAGTACGGACGGACAGACGCACGGACGCACGGACGCACTGCTACGGCAGACATGGGTCGGCACCACAGATGGACTCGTCGACAAGCACTGCCTGAGTAACGGCAGGGTCGCAGGAACACGACATGGGATTGAGGACGTACTTCGTCGCCCCGGTGGACATACCTGTTGGAACGCACTGGTAACGCACCACACCGACGCACCGCGCATAGGCGCGACACGGCACTCTCAGTAACGATGCCCCTGTGCGACACTCAATTAAAAATGCATTTATGGGGAATGCCCAGCTGAAGGTTAGAACAGAATCTTTGAATGGTTGAATTAGTTGTCATTTTTTGCAATAACGACTAAGTTACAAATACAGTTGAGTACTGTCGACTTTCCCTGCAGTTTTTCTTACTGAGCGAACCCCACCCCAAAGACCCCACGTTCCAAGATCCAGATAGCTCGCCATAACTGGTGCAGAAACAAAACAGGTTTGCAGACCAGAATGCAGACAAAATGCAAGTATCTGTCATACAAAGCAACTTGCTTCATCACTGAAAATTCAATCTCCAGCGACCAATATGTCGCTCAACTCTACAGTGACAAAAACAAGTCTCGAGCCGCTACAAATCGGCAATGACTGTCAATTAGCCGCGTAAAATAACTTATAAGGCTCAGAATACAGATTCGCATACCAATTTGTGCATAGGCATATCTAAGGGTCCAAACATGCGCCGAAGAATCAATGCAATCCGGCTAGGTAACTAACTTCAACTCAAAATCAGCAGGACTTAGATGCACACCAAAATATCATCTTGCATAATATCACCACAAAAACAAACAAAGCACAACTACAACTGGGGACTACTTACGACCTCCGCACACGAAGAACCAACCTTGTCACCACACAACTCCCACAGCTGGCGTTCTTCTGCTGGAGGTGCGCGGATCATAATCAGCACGTGCTACGCGCTAGGAAAATCATGCTCAGTATGCACTAACTATTACAGCACTCTTCGGCGGCTAGGTTCTCTCGAGAATCAACTATCCAAGTTAGAGAGGAACCTGGTACGTTTGGTACTCTAGAGTTGCCATTATGCGGGATATCCACAATACATTGCCGGAGAGGTGTGGTAATAAGCATTACTCGAACGCGATGCTGGTCTGTAGATGTTTGACTGATTGAGTGGCCCGCTTTTTTTTTTAATTACTGCACGAGCGAAGCGGTGCAGTAATTTTGAAAAAACGACGAGATCACAAATATCTACATAACAGCAGAGTTTAGTAGGTTTTACCATAATGTCGCCAAGTGCGGTATGCAGTGCATAATGCGGAAATACCACACTCCACGCGCTAATGCTTTTTAATTGCTCGCCCACTCATGGTAAAACTTGTAAAACAAAAAGCCCAAGGCAAATTTATTGTACCAGAGCGCGTAAAACAGAGTGTGTGATAAAATTCTGACTGGAATTCTGAATGCTTTGTCGACTTCGCTTTCAAGGCTTCTTCAATTGTATCGAAGTCAAAGTATAAGTACAAAAACACTTTCTCTGGTAAGGACCTAGTCATGATTAAAACATGATTGTAAAATAAATAAAAATACATCGAATGATTTACGCGGCATATGGTAAAAATCATACCCCACTCGGCCGGTATAAATTGTCGACCTCTGTGCTTTCTTCATTTTTTACCTCGGCCTTCGGCCTCGTTCAAAAATCAAGAAAGCACCTCGGTCTTGACAATTTATTTACACCGGCCTCATGCGTTATTATATAATACATAAGTCAGTCAAAATGATAGACGTTGCTTTTAATTTTGCTATGGGCATCGTCCATGCTTTGTTCTCCGACATAGTTTTCAGATTTTTAATACATTTCACATTAAAATTGCGTGATGAAAAAAAAATCGGAACAAATTTATAAAAATAAAAATGGTCAAACATATTAAAAACTGGGAGATCTATTGGCGAACCAAGTATGGGCAATGCCCCTAAAAAAATAAAAGCAATATCCATATTTTTGACTGACTTAGTCTCCCTAAGTACCAGCCTCCTCCGAGTAGTTACGATTCCAAAACACGCCTTGGCTTGGCAACGGCACTCCCACTACTGAGAGCGTGCAAGAACACGACATTGTCAGTCTGTAAGTGTCTGTCTGGGGTCAGACGGGCCGCGGTGGTCAGACGGGGTGGCCACGAACGGGGTGGCAGTACGGGTGGCAGACACGGCAGTGCGGCTAACCTGTGCCGGGAAAGGCTGTTCCGACGGAGCCGCCCGGTTGGTGGCTGGACTCATCAGCTGCAGACAGATATCGGCACGGTCTCACACACGCCTCACCCCGGCTATCAGGACTATAGCAGAGATCGAGCTACTTACCAGCCGATCCAGACCGGCCGACGGCGTGGCGGGCCGCAGTCACGACCAGGTGCACAGACACACACTGACAACAGAGGCAATTCTGCGGGAACAGGCAACACCGCCAACTCTGTCCGGAACACATGGCACCCGCTCCCTCCCCCCCCCCACCCACCCACCCCACACACACCACCAGTTCACCAGAGGACACTGGGACACTGCATATCACAGCCATGGAAACCAGCGGTGGCCTGTTTCTCAGGCGTGGTGTGACAAGAGCAGGCCAGTCTGTGACCCCAGCCAGACGCGGGGCCGCGACGTTGACCTGAGTCACCCGGCAGAGCCGCGGCCGGGTACGGTGGCGGCGCGAGGCGGATCGCGACTCTCGTCCATTGTCACCCACCTGCGGTATCGGCATCGGTCCCGCCTGACTGACCACCAGCCTCGGGTGACCACCAGCCATGGCCATCACGTTGGCCAGCGAGCCCATCATCGGCTGCGGCATCAGCGAGGCCGCCGACGCGGCCGCCGCCTGGGCCGCCTGCGCCGCCCGCAGCTGCTGCTGGTACTTGACCATCTGACTGCGCCGCTCCTCCTGCAACGGTCAGGTCAGGTCAGGTCACGCCGGAGTCGAGTACATACACTACACAACACCTCGTTCTATCACAACAGGTCGTCAGAGGCCGGCCAGAGGCACTCATTCTGAGCAGCGGCTCACCACTACAAAGCATGTTCACTGGAATCAACACACACTCACACTCGCACAAACGTACACACACACACACACACACACACACACAGTATCCCCGCAACACCACTGCCACGGACTAGCGTCGCGAAGCGGGCAACCGTTCGCGTCGTCACCAACCTATGAGGCCACGGACGCCCGGCACGAGCGCCAGTGTGCCGCAAGCCTGCTCCGCACCGTAGCTGGTACACGCATGCGCGCATGCTGTCTCAACTAGCCACCCTCGCCGGTGGTGTCACACGCGCGAAATACACGCACACGCACGACGGGCCCGCAGCGCACGTCGTCCTCATACAGCCGACCCCCACGCATGCCGAGCACTATGGTACAGTCAGCTGCTGCAGCCAAGTGTGGCCACTGGCCAAACGTAGCCCGGGAGGGCAACAGGGAGACAGGGAAGCGTCCTCTGTACAAGCAGCCCCCGCGGTCCGCGATCCAGGCAGCCACGGACAGCCAACGGGCGCTGACGAAGCTGAACGAAGCGAGAACAAGGCGGGAACGAAGCGGGAACGAAGCGGGAACGAAGCTAAACGTAGCTAAACGAAGCGGGACGAAGCAGGAACGAAGCGGTAACGAAGCGGGACGAAGCGGGACGGAGCGGGAACGAAGCTAAACGAAGCGGGACGAAGCTAAACAGAACAAAGCAGGACAAAGCTTAACGAAGCAGAAACAAAGCAGAAACAAAGCCAGAACAAAACAGAACAAAGCAGAAACAAGGGTGGAACAAAGCAGAAACAGAGTGGAACAAAGCAGAAACAGAGTGGAACAAAGCGGCGGCGGTGGTCGTAGCGCCTACAGTGTGCACTTGGTGCCTACGGTGACGAACACGCCGGGCGACGCGTGGGCCGCTGCCAGCAGCACCTGCGGCGCCCGTTAGAGGCCTCTATCTAGAATATCGTGCCAAGTGCGCTGCGGCGGACACTACGAAAGGCACCACGGAAGGCACCACGAAAGGCACTACGGAAGGCAGTGCGGAAGGCAGTGTGGAAGGCACTACGGAAGGCACTACGGAAGGCACTACGGAAGGCACCACGAAAGGCACTACGGAAGGCAGTGCGGAAGGCACTACGGAAGGCACTACGGAAGGCAGTGCGGAAGGCACTACGGAAGGCACTACGGAGGGCAGTGCGGAAGGCACTGCGGAAGGCCAGTGCGGAAGGCCAGTGCGGAAGGCACTACGGAAGGCACTACGGAGGGCAGTGCGGAAGGCACTACGGAGGGCAGTGCGGAAGGCAGTGCGGAAGGCAGTGCGGAAGGCAGTGCGGAAGGCAGTGCGGAAGGCAGTGCGGCGGGCAGTGCGGCGGGCAATGTTGAGGCATAAGCGAGTATACACGGCACACGCGGGGGCAGGGGGGGGCGGCAAGCGGCACGGGGAGGGAGCCGACCGGCACGGAAGACGCGGCCGGTCGCCGGCACGGCCTCTCTGCAAACACAAACACGGCTGTTCAGGCTGGCTGCCCCCGGACCACACTGCGGCAGCACTGGTGGTGAGCTGAAGAGCACTGAGGTGTCACGGTTATCACATGCTACCGGGTTCAGGTCTCAGGAGCGGGGACTCCGCCGGCAGCCCGGCACCCGGGCAGCTGTCGTACACAATGACGCTGGACGGGTTCACGCACTATTGACTACAAGATCGGAACAGTCATCCTGGGCAACTGGAAATTGAATAAAAAATATGGGCCAGTCTACCATCATTACATAACGCACTTGATCTCCGAATCGACCCAAAACTCCATCAGCCTGATGTCTGATCAGTATGAACCACTATAACTCCATACATATTAGAACTTCACACCACGCCAGCACACGTCTACCCCACGTCATCCACACCCTCAAGCCCACCACGCACGGCTCGTCTTACCTCGAGTGCGGCGGTGGCGTTGGCGGCGGCGGCCGCGTTGGCTGCTGCGGCGGCAGCGGCGGCGGCGTTGGCGGCGGCGGCTGCCGCCAGCCCGGGCGGTGTCGGCGGCGGCCGGGGACGGTAGCGCTGGTAGCGCGACAGCCGCAGTCGGCTCTCCTCCTGCACACCACAGAGACACGCGTCAGAGCCGTCAGCAGGGACGGAAGTCAGCGGCCGCAGTCGGACCGACTCACAGGAGCTGAGGCAGCTACACAGGAGCTGAGGCAGCTACACAGGAGCTGAGGCAGTTACACAGTGAGCTGTCGGACGCCCCAGCTGGCAGCACACACACACACACACGTCCGGGATCACGTCACAAGCAGTGATCACAAGCAGTGATCACAAGCACCGTGCGGGCGCCGGACACCCGTCACGGTGGTGGCCGCATACCGGCAACTCACCGCAGCTCCATGGTCTATACATCCTGACACGTCTAACACACAGAGCCTGCTGATGGCAGTCAGCGCCACCACCTGGTGCCCGGTACCTCTGTTCACGTCTCTGCAGCAGACATTCGTGGCACAACGCGTGTGTTCAGCGGCGCTTCCCCGCTACGCGCCTTCAAACATCGTCTAGATGATATTGGGAATCAAGCGACCGATGACATACTGCGCCATCTACCGCCAGGAGTCCGTCCAATCAGTCCTACTCCTCACTGTTAATTCCCATAGTAGCAGAACACGCCCCCGATCCCCCCCCCCTCGACACTCACCAGCGACACATCCTCGTCGGGGTGCACAATACGGCTGGTGGCGCCTGCCGCCTGCTGTATCAGCGCAGGCCGCGAGGAGGACGAGCTCGTCTTGGACGTGCTGCTGCCACTATTCGCCTGGCTGAAAGGTGGGGACGGAGACACGGTCAGGGGCGGGGGAGATCGATGACGGCGATATATCGAGAGACAACGGACAGCGCTGATCATCAGCAGCGGGTGCAGTAAGCAGCACAAGCAGCACAGGGTAGAGGTAAATCAACAATCGACAAACCTTCCCATAGGAAAGCGATATGTGTTGACCTCATACTGTGGAAGCCAGCAAACAGACGGTAAGGTCGCACCACAGGGTAGCTATGCCGCTGCGACCCCATTGGCCGAGTTGTCTAATGACGGCGGCGATATTGGTACTCAAAGAGAGGTCGGCGGCTGTGTTAACCGCGCCGCTGCAGGGTGCGCGCCACGACTGCAGGGGGGGTTAGATTCCGCCCCCATGAGACTCCAAAATAGCACGTAGCGGAAAGCGGAAACGGCAAATAGATAGCTCTAGCAAGCTCTATTTCGAAAGTATTCAGTGTTGATCAGGTCACAATGTACGCGTCACCCTCGGTCACCAAATGGTAGATTTCCGGTTTTCGCACTGCTTTAGTACTTCTTTTCAGAAACCACCACCAGATTATTCGGGAAACTATGATAGCTAGGAGCAAAGATGTATTAGATTGATTTGCAATCTGCATATTGTCCCAATATAACCTCTACAGATCAAGTTTATGCTCTTTGTCTCATGAAAGAACATACCTCTCACTTCTTTTAGAGCAAAAACAGTTTTCGTGAATAGCGATGTCATCCTAAGGGAAAGAGATGAAACGAGAGACTAACAAACACACACTTTTCGACGCACGGATCGACATGGTGTTCTTGATGCGCTTTGAAAAGTATATACAGTTGACCTGGTAGGTCACTTCAAAATTTGACCTAAAGACTCAAGGATACTTTGCGCTGACCATTAGGTCATGTTGAATATGGCGGACAACGCCGGCCAGACTAGCACGAACACAATGGTGTCTCAAAATCATTTCGTCTCTATTCTCTTTCTCTATACAAAGAGTTGATTAGAAATCATTGCTGATTACCTCGCATGACCTAGCAGATGACCTATTGTAGAATCCACATGACAACAATGCAACCTTGATCATATTAGAATGAGCTAAAATCAGCCATATAATCCTGAAAAGCATTTAGCTTGATCCCCATGCATATTTTATGAAAGGGAAACATTTTTAATTTTCTATCAATATAAATAAAATGGAGATGTCAGAGCAAAATTTGACCGACCTTTGGTCAACCATAACGAAAATCCAACTAATAATCGAATTATTGTTAGGTACTGATTTCTTGAAATTCCCTGACAAGTTTTTAAACAACTTTCCATAAATGACTGTGGCCAACTTTGGCACGAACGCACATTATGAAATGTGAGCCTCCACATTACATGGACTGTGACCTGACGCTGAGATGACCTTAAGTCAAAACTTTTAACAAAGTGTGGACGGTAATTGATGAACCAAAGAAGTATACAAAATTTGGCGGCGCTAGCGCGCGCCATAAATTGTTTTTCCGGCTAACTCTGAAATACCTGAGGGGGCACAGCGAAAATCAACCCCCACTGCAAGGTGCGCGGTTAAACGGATAGGCGGGCGGGCCCCAGGCTTGACATTTTACAAAAATATTGAAAAACAAGACGACACTAACTGGTAGGTGCCCGCTACAAATGGCTATCCACAATGTTCCACTTGAATTTAATAAACATTCTAGGCGAACTAATTTTTACGCGTGCAAAAAATGTACACAGTTAAGTCTAAAATCAACCTTCTGCATTCAATTTGGACATTGTGTGGTAGATCAATTCGCTCACGATAAGTAGTTCGCTTCATATATTGTAAATGTCAGCCCTGGGATGCCGCCCGCCTATCCTTCAGGCCGCCGACCTTGCTCTTTGTGATCACAATATGGCCGCCGTCATTTAGACAGTAGATTCCGCGCAAACTGCAGCATTCACCACTCATCATAATAGAGTCCACGTGAGGTACGCACTAAATCTATATATATCATTATAATTGGTGTCAATCCCAATACATAAACATTGAACTGTTTCTCTGAACCACATAAAACCTCAAACAATACCACAAATAAAATACTATGATAACGACTGAACACTCAGGTCTTGACCCCAGTCGCGCTCTGGATGCGCTGCGCCAGCGTAAATTACACAGCATACATCAAAACGGCAGCCCGGCCTGTTGCCCTGTCTTGTCACCACGACCGCAGCATCTCCTCGATACGTCAGACGTCTCCGTCTCATCCGAAGCAGGGGGGGGGGGGGTGCCTGCTCACCTGTAGGCCGGGAAGGTAGACCGAGATGAGGCTGCCGAGCTGGCGGACGAGGCCTGCCAACAACACCACCAGTCAGAACCCGACGCTCACTTCGTGACGAGGGGGAATCAGACGGCCGGGGACGGTGCAGGGCCGGGGGGAGCGACACCAGTCAAACGGGCAGGGACGCAACACACGGCTGGCCGGTACAATCATAGGTCAGCGCTCGAAGGATTGAACACAGATGAAAGAGACAACGATTAACATACAGCAGCACGTCAAAGCCGGCGCAGCTGCGATGTGAGTCAACTCGACCGACCCCGGCCACCGCCACGATGACAGCTGTGCTATCGAATTAAAAACACGACGCGCTACAGACTGCCGCTGGATTTAATCCATCCCGCTGTCCCGTCGCCATAGCAACCGCCGACTGTCCCAGCCATGCCGCGGTAACCTTTTCCACGTCAACAGCTTAGCTTCAACCCGTGCCCTTTGCTGCCGCCCCGTGACCTTATCAAATGAAACAGCCGTCGCTTAGGAAACAGCCGGTGGCGCTGCTGAAATTTGATCCGGCGCCATGTGCGACGGCCTCCCCTCCCCAGTCCAGTCGACGCGGCAGAAGCGGCCGAGGCGTGCCGGCTGGGTGCGGTAGCGCCAGGCCGGCGCCAGAGGCCGCTGACACGGAGCCGGAGGCTGGCCGGGAGGCCCCAGAGACCGAAATAACTCCCCGAGGCGGGGCTGGGCAGGAGCGGGACGCCGGGGCTAGGCAGGAGCGGCACGCCGGGGCTAGGCAGGAGCGGCACGCCGGGGCTGGGCAGGAGCGGGACAACGAGGCCGGCTGAGCCGGAGCGGCTGTCAGGTGGTGGGGTATCGATCGCGCGTGGGACACCCGATCGGAGACGGCCCCCACCACCCCGGTCCGGTCCCGGCTCATAGGCACACGGCGCACGGCACCCTCCCGCTACGGCGGCTCGTCGGCGGGCCAAGTCCAGCCTCTGATGCAATATAGCGCCACACAACGGATACCTAGATCAGTTTCAAACCCCGTCACACGCCACTAAACCACATCGCTATCTCGATGACGAGGATCATGATGACTTGGGGCTTAGAGGCGCCGCGCAATACACACATCGCTATCTGAAATGTTCCAACGCTCCGCGGTCGCCGTGTTCGAGCAACGAATTCCGGCACGGCTCTGCTGCCGGCGAACGAGTCCGATGTCCTCTCACGTGCCGAATGACGGTGATCAAAGGTAAAACGGGAAAGGGACGACGGTGACAAGAATAGGGTAACATAACTCGGGCATTCGATGGGCTGATGTTAATGCTAGGTTAAAGGGGTCCTTTAAGCGAGGGCTGTAACAGATGACGAGTTCTGTGCGTTTCTGTACTGTGCACTAAATTTGTGCAAGTGTATCAAGGCACACCGAAAACCAGTAGCAAAACAAAACCAGTGCATGCACCTCCAAGAGAGAAAATGCTCAGCAGACGAGCACGGGCTCCCGAACACTGGTCCTCTGGCTCAAACAGCCGTAGTCTGCGTCCATGCAATCCAACCAAAAGCTCCGCGGGGCATGAATATAGCAAGCACTCGCCGGCGTGCGGCCTCGCAGCATTAGTTACAGCTGGGCTAGACACCTGTCCACGACAAAAAACGACACAGCCAGTACGCCGGAGATGGGTCACTGCCAACGGTCAAATCAACAGAGACATTCAGTAGGCGTGTGTGTGTGTAGTGTGGGATACCTGGTCACGGGCAAATAAAGGCACATCCAGCGGGCGGCCCGGCCCCGCGCGGCCTCCTGGCAAGAGAGACGAGACACGAGACAGCGTCAGGGCGGCTCGGCCAGCGGCCAGCGGCCCACAGGATGGAACTTAGAGGGATGCTCGGTCGCGGGGAGACCCGCCGCGGCCGGAGAGGGCAGAGCGGTCAGCAGACCCGCCCGGGGGCACCAGTCGACCCACCCGGGATACAGGCACCGGCCGCGGGGGATTAGGCCGATGTGTTGTGAGGGGAAGACGCCTCACTATCGATATTTGTAGTCAGAAGTGCGTTATTCTCACGAGACTCACGACAAAAAGTTGTCGTGGGGTCGATATTTTCAAAGTGGCTTGCTCAAACGGCACACTCAACAGGTTTGAGCCGGTTCAAGGTAATTGATGAATAACTGCAATAAACCATTTAAAAGATTGCAAATAGATAAAGGCACTAAACTAAATACGCTAATGAAGCAAAACATTGTCACCGAATCCCCGCTGAATTCAATCCGCCAAAAAAACACGACATTTACCCAGCATCCCCGCAAACGTCACTCGCATAGTCACTCGGCAACCACCGCTGTCATCGCCGACTTCAGAGGCGTGAGCCCTGCCAACCCCACCCCACCGCCATGAACAACTCGTCCCACTCCAGCAGCCCGCCGTGTACCCCGAGCGTCAGAGAGCCGCCGACTGACCTGCGCCGAGGGGAAGAGCGGTCGGACGGCGCCGTGCGGCATCGCCATCTGCATGCCGGGCAGCTGACCCATCGCCCCCATCATCCTGTGAGCAGAGCAGAGCAGCCCAGCGGCGTTGGGCACCAGACTGTGAGCGACCGGCACGATAAAACCGCAGCTCAAGGAGGCAGCCGACTGTTGTGGCGGGCTAGGGGGGGGGGGGCGCCGCCAGGTCCCTCCAGACGCGACAGGCTACAACCGACTGATGCGGTCTGGAGGGACACGACAGCAGCAGCAGCAGCAGCAGCAGAGCAGAGACCGACTTGTCAGCGGTGGTACATCGCCGCCGGAATGTGCCAGACGGACCAAACAAGCTACTGTGCTGGCGGGAGCGGTCACGTTATGGTTGGCGTCACTACCAAACGGCAAACAGCTTACGCAATACGCAGTTCTAACTAAGAATACTTCACCGTTCTATGTCTCACGAGAGCGACTCATGGACGGATATCTGGCGAGAACGCCCGAACAGCTCACACCCGAAACTACCGTGGTCGTAACCACCCTCTCCACGTGGTGTCCTGACGTGGCCGCCAGTCGGTACTCACCCATTGAGCATGTAGGGCGCCATGGGGCCGATGGGCGTCATCTGGCCCATGACGGCGGCGCTGGCGGCGGCCGACAGGCCGTGCAGCTGCGACAGGCCGCCGAACCCTCCGCCGCCGCCACTACCGGGCGACAGCGGAGTGGGCGGCTTGCTGGCCGGCCGCGACGGGTCCGGACTGCCCGCCGACGGCTCGCCTGACCGACACGGCACAGCAGGGTTAGATACAGCCGTGGTCAGGTAGGCAGAGTCGTAGAGTGGTTGGCACTTCATCAGGAGAGCTAACACAGGAGCAGGACAAACAGACGATATGTGCGTGAAACTGACAAAATCGTGCACTGTTATGCAAATGACTGCAATGCTTTGTTTTGAACAAATTACATGTATTCAGATAATTATAAATGTCCCCCTTGCCTTACGAATGTAAACATAGTTCTGAACATATTCAGGCAACATCCTCTTGAAAGTTTACAAAGTACACTGGAAATAAGACCTCTAAAAACCGCAATACGAAAACTTAGACTTATTTCTTCAACTGTTGTACTTCCTCAAACATCAAAAGCAAGATGATGAAACACACAAACAATCCTTTATATTGAAGAACAAACGGGAAAAAAACTGTCTTACAGACAGTATTGTACAACCAATGCCCATGCACACAATGACATTGCAGAGCTTCTAGAAGCAGCATGGTGAGGGAAGCAGCTTATCAAACAACATACCATCTGAGTCTGTCGGCCCAGACTTGGCACTCTGCTCATGGGCCTTGAGGTCATCTTCCGGGATGCCCTCCATGCCATATATCTCGATTTCTATGTTGTTCCGGTTGGGCACAGCATTGGGAACCTTGTCAACTGTCTCCTTGTGCACCTAGGGAGGGGAGTGAGGAGGCAGGGCTTAAGCAGCAGTAATCCATATCACCGAGTGGCCTCCAAACATCTGCCAGCATGCACACACTCTTGCTCCACATCCACAGGGCAAACCATACACATTAAGTGTTGCAGGAAAATTAGCCAAACTCCAATAAAAGGTCAGTTTTCTGAAGCAAGCGTTTGGTTCGGAAACTTACCTGCATACAGTGAATTGAAAGCCCTGGACCTGTGTAAAGCTTTTTGTGGCAGATGTGGCACTTGAAATGCTTTGCCTTCTGGTGCTGTATCAGGATCTTCTCGTCGTCAAACTCTCTATTGCAGTACCTGTGCATCTGGTTAAGGAATGGAACATATTGTACATTGAATAGCTAAAGACAAGAGTTGATTGGTTTAAAAGATGCAAGTTGAAATGAAGATTATGCATATCAGGTGAAAACATGAAAAGTGTGAAATTATTAATAAAATGGTTCAACAATGAACTGATAGAGTTCTGTACCATTTACTTAATTCCAAAACAAGTAAATAACATGAGATTAATGCAAACATTTATAAGTACCCAGAGGCCAGTAGCTGGTACCTGGTACAAAATAGTAGCCTATAGGTGCCATAAAAGGATGAGTGATAGCAGATGCAAGCCAGCAAGAGCAGACAGCTCATATCCATATAAAGTTCAGATATAAATGATATCTAACAACCCTGAAAGTTACAGTCACACTAAGAATGCACTATTTAGGTTTAATAATGTACCAGAGACATTAAAACATAACACTTTTGTATTCTCTAGAGCATCAATACCTATCAACTGTATTAATTGTTAATAACATGAAATATCCAGTGTTTGGATGCATTCATCAAAACAATTGTTCACCCTATGTCAAGGTTCTGTTCGCACCTAGTAAAAGTAGAAATACCCATAACTGTGAACTTATGTATGATGAACTAAACTGCATAACCCCAAGCATGTCTTAACCTCAGACTTTCATGGTATCAGAATGTAAACAATACTGATGCACTAAAGCACAGCACACCAATATCATCTACATTATGAGAGCATGAAAGGCTTGAGATTAGGACTTGAACGAAGATTGTACTTACCTTTATAGCACAAGCGGATTAACATCCTCCTCCTCACTTGCACTGCCATAGAGGCAGGGGACATAACCAGGGGGGTCAACAGGGGCCATCCCCTGAACAAAAAAGAAACTAGATAGAATGGGATATTCTGACACTTGACCCCTCTTCTCCCAGTCAACAACATATGGCGTTAGGAGCGAAATTTGAGTATACCACTGACAAGAGATGTAGTCAGGGGGCAGCAGGGGCCCCTACCCCTGAAGCCCAGACTGCAAAGTATGGCACAGGATTTGACAAGGCGCACAAGCCCATGTTGAAAATCCACACCACCCCAGACCAAGCAGACAAAAAATCTGCACCAGTCCGCACCAGACCAGCAGCATCCACATCAACCTGTCAAAACCAGTAAAAGACCCTTATTGGTGATGATGATGATTAGGGCTGATAACATATTTTCTTTAGCACTAGTTCCTAATGTGAAAAAGCAGGTAAAGCTTTGTTTAAGTTTAGTCGCACGGGACATGTCATCCATGCCCTGGGCGACAGCGACTGTTGCCTGCAGCACAGCATTGGCACACCATTATAGGTCCGCACCGCACGCTACCAAAGCTACACCAGACCAAATCTGCACCAGCTTCTCTAAATCCACACCGAATCCGCACCAGCCAGGACGGGCCCACACTGACAAGATGCAATACTTTGGGTGCAATACTTTGGTATGCAATACTTTGCAGTCTGGCCTGAAGCAAAACAAATTAAATTTACAATAGATGGAGCAGGATTCTCTGACAACTCGACCATAACCCCTGTCAAATCCCAGTCAACAACATATGACTGAGGAGTGAAATTGTATTCTACCACTGGTGTGCGCCCCCCCCCCCTGATAAAAATCCTGGCTGTGTGCCTGCTGCCCACATAGGTCATTACAAACAGAACCTTAGATCCTTATAAAACACATGATACACATAAAGGATACCAACACCATGGTTTCTGTTGCTTCTTCTTTTTACGACCCATTTTGCAAAGTATTCAATACAAGCCTCTTCTGTTCCTCTGAGTGTTATCACAGTTTGCAATGGATAATAATGCCCGTTTTTCGACAAGCAAGCCCTAATTCAAATTCAATGCACAAATCCTTCTACCCGCATAACACTATAAAACACGCAATAAATGTGCATACAATAAATAACTTCCAATCAAAACAATCTCCGGTCAGTACCGCCGAAATTGCAAAAATTCAGCTATCGCCCGGGGGCAAAACTTTCATCCAATAGTAAATTGCATTATGGCGTCATCGTTATTGCGCATGCGCAAGCAAAAGACCCCGGATAATAATAGAGCTGAAAGTATTGGAATTTCACAAAATCAATTATTATGATGCATTCAAACAAACTCTGAATGTAAATAGGACATTTTCACAACTTTATTAGATAAATTTAACAAAATGAATACGTTTTTTTATTTTCCAAGAATATTGATAGCTACAAAAACAAAAGAAATAATTTTAACAGCACTAAAAACACAAATGTTCTCAAAATCGGATTGCGTTAAAAAATATATTTTTGCAGCAGTTTACCACCAGAAACCACTAGTGAGCCAGGGTGTTTTGACGTCAAAAACAGATGCATGTTGATTTATTTGTTTTTAAATTCATAATTACATATTTTTATAATATATTGTAAATAAATAATTTGTTATTTCATGCTTGCAACGTCAATACTCACTGGCTCACTAGCGGTCTCTGGCGGCCAACTTCTGCGAAAAATCATATTCTTAGTGCTAGCCCAAACACCAATCGAGAAAGCGAAGCGCGTGGTGTGGTAGGTGGTGCGTTTCGAGTGTAGTTTTATTCTTTTGACCGGGGTGTGCGTGCTTTAAGTAATGTATAGTGCCCGCGTGCTATATACCGCCACCGCAAAATGCAATTATTATTACATAACCGTGAATATACGTTGGCTTTATGTTGATATCCACATTTGGGTACGTTACATTCCTCGACTGAGTTTGAGGTCTGCATAAATTTGTGCTGCTTGACAACTTGAACTAGATTTTAAAAAATGAGCGACGATGTGGCAAACTAAGGTTCTTCAATTATAATTTGAATTGTTATCAGGCTATGTTATCCCCCCTTAGTTGCTATGGTACACACTAAGGCCCGGCTACTCTCTCCTCTAGCGTATATTTTGATTTGACTGCAAGTTAAACGACCATATATGCATTCAAACTGCATTACTATGAGATTTAAATTGATAAGTTATTGCAATGGCTCACCTTATCCATTGGCTGCTTTTAAGCAAAAATATGTGTTTACCACTGCAAATCACTAACAATGGACTTAAGCTTTTAAGCAGCCAATCCATCAATATATCAATTTGAAGCTCTCACTAATGTGGTTTGAATGCATACATGGTTGTTTTATTCACCGTCAAATATATCCTAGACAGGCATGCCGCGTGGATCCAGGATTTTGGTCAGAACTCAGAAGGCCCACATACCACAAGATGCACCCTTCAGGTGTCAACCGGCTCAGAGTTGCGCCTTAGCTCCTCCTGGATTTGTGCCTGCTAGAGGAGGTAATAAGCTGGACCTTGGTGTGTACCATAGCAACTGTGGGTCCTTGTACCTATTACATTGATGCAAATGACACTTGGCATGCATAACTATGATATGATATCACAGCATGATATTCCCAGGGCAAGTAGATGTTGAATGCTTGGATCTAATTGCTTGTCAGATTCCTGTTGAAATAAGGATCATTACTGCAAGTTATGACATTTAAGATTATATAATGTTGATATAGATAATGTATGTCACAATGATGCAAATAATCTGATGAATGCTACTTTCAGTATCATGTTAATGAGTCGGTTGTTGACATTGTATTACCTTTCCTTACCTGATACAGGAAATTTATGCCACTTGGTCTGTAGGGTCCTAATCTCATTACGGTTCAGGTCATGAGGACAATTAATTAATATTTGTCATGAATCTTCTATTTTAATACAACTTAGGTTGATTATAATTTGTCTTGATTTCTCAGTGCTTATCATGTCAACTTGACTCAGTCTTGATCAGTTGTATTTTATGTTGCTGTACCATTGTCTCCCCTTCAATAGCAACTTGTTCAGTCTGTTCAGATGGTTCTTTATGACTGGGCACATTTTTGGTTGGATGTTTGACTGGTCCCTGTCCTAAAAGAGAATGTCATTTTTAATTATATTGGCATATCTTCTTGTATTATTGAAATTAAAGGATTGAAAGAATCAAATAGGATGGTTGGATGTCAGATTAAGTCTTAGTGTATTTGGAGGTTGTCCACTTTGGCATGTAAAGTATCCCAGGAAAGGACCCCTGATAAAAAGTAAACATAGTTTAACAGTGGATCTAAGATCCCCATCAATCTCAAGATGCAATCTAGATCCAGGATCTGATATGAGTATATAATGAAACTTAATATGTTTGTAATCCAACAGGATCCATAACCTAGCACATTGTATGTACAATTGTTTATACCATGTGTAAAATCACATGCAAAATAATAATATATATATTTAATCTGATCTATTCAGATTGAGACAGTGACCCTTTGGTTTATTAAGATCATCTAGTTTAAGGATTAACATCAGGTCTGCTAGCTAGTACTAGGAATGGCTGAACCATGCCTATTCTCCTTGCATTATCAAGTGGGATCCATTCTGAGAAATACTTTGAGCATGATATTTGACACAACTTTTGGTGCAGGCCATACCCAGCTGAATCTTTGTCTGTCGTGTAGGCTATTTTAAGGTCAGGCACCCATGACCCAAATGTGTGTGACAGTTGAGTCATGGATGGAGCATATTGTCTCTCATTCAATCATGTTTGTAATATGATGATTCAGTGTAAAGGTGTGCAGCTCTCATACAGCTCCTTATGGAGCAGCTCTCACTCGCTTGTGACGAATAGGATAAACTTGGTGAGTTATCCTAAGTAATAAATTGCGCTTTCGAAACCAAGGTGTTGCCCTTCTGGTGACATTGTTGTGTAGAATGTCATTTCATTCACAACTGTGTCCATCACTTTCTCCGTCGCAAAGTTTCGCCAAGGGAGAATTGAAGAAAATGAGATCAAAGTATGTAGCACCAGACTTCTAAAAACCAAGAGGATGAACTAGGAAACAGAATTTACACTTGTCATTTTGCGTTGCCATGTGATCAACTCAGTGTTCGTGTGGTGGTTGTCAATCCGTAGGTACCGACAACACCGATTGTTATCCGTTGCCTTTGGGCACTTCAGCTGGCATCCATGTTTGGTACATGAACAGGTGTTTTCTGGACTTGTGATGAAACTGCCAGTAGAAAGCTGGTTATTCCCACCACGAGAAATGGCACTGTTATCTGATATCAGCAGGCAGTTTGATGGCATAATGGATGAGTGTTTTTGTTCGCCGCCCGGCTAGAATCCGGGTGTAGCCGAGCGGCTCTGGAGTGCCCTGGCGGCAGTAGCCAGGACCACCACCACGCTGTCGCTCCGCAGGCCGCCTCCAGTTCGCTGAGATGGCTTAAAGGGAGTGTGCCTACTCTTTTGAAATGTCATATACTTTTTATTACGGTAGAAGCAATGGTTTGATTATTGGTTAAGATAAAATTCACGTCTGAAGGCCCCTTTTAGTTGAATTTTTACTTATATTCTGTTTTGGCATTTGCTTTGTTTCAAAAACTCATTAACGATTGTCACAATAAATCAGAGTAGCGAAGATGTTACCTATAATGGCGCACTAAAGACGATAAACAGCCTTTATGAGGCATGTATGGGTTTGTTTACAGTGATCAAGGCTCTGTTCGGCAGCTGTTTATCAGTGCTCACGAGTTGTTTTCTATTGCCAGAGCTAACAATATATGTAGCGTTGTACATTTAAGAGCAGTATATTGGTTCATGCGTCGTCCTCCTCCGGCATATAGGTAGCGGCCTGTCTGGCTAGCCAGGAGGAGTACACGGCAGGCACTGCCTGCAGTCCTTCAGTTGGTTTGTGTATTTTAATCGTATGAATAATATGCGTTTATCGATTCTTCTTTTCAGGCCTGTTTGGTTATAGGCTGGATTGATTCACGCTTTCATCGTAGTGCGTCAACATGACGGACTACGCCGCAAAACTGCTCAACGAGCTGATGGGCAGGAGCCGAAACCTGCTGCCGAACGAGCAGGAGAAAAAGCTCACGTGGGACTCACCTGAGGTGAGTTGTTCTGCCAGCGATAATATGCCATGACATTTTGTTCGGTCAGCACGCGTGTAAACACAGATAGACTCGCGAATTTGCTGTATCCATGACTTTATGTGTGCATGGTTGCAACGAAGCTGTGCCGAGTCGAATTGACCTTAGTTGTCGTCGCGCCCGAAAACCCCAATAAACAAACAACAAATGAGTTCTCTGTGACGGATGCTCGCTCCTCAGATGTGTCACATGTTCCTGGCGAAGCTGTGTCCACACGACCTCTTCACCAACACCAAGGCCGACCTCGGCTCTTGCGGAGGCCTCCACGACGACGACATCAAGGCAGAGTTTGACAAGCTGCCTGCGTTCAAAAAGCAAGCCTACGAGGACGAGTTCACTCGATACTCACAGGTCAGTATCGCCGACCGAACGTGGTGCGCTTATCTCACTGTAACTGTCGGACGTATCAGTTGTCGATGTTGATGCTGCATGTGTCCCGAGTGCGATTTCGGGCTGGGAGGCTTCCAATTTCGTGTTGCCTTGCCGCTTACGTCTAGCCGCTCGCTTATGTGTGGCCCGTTTTCAGTCGATGCTGAATGAAGTGGAGAAGAAGATAAAAAAGCAGCGCCAGCGTCTGGAGCTGCAGCCCAACGACCACAAGCTGGCCTCGCTGGTGCCACCGCAGTTCAGCCGGCACGAGGACAAGATCCAGATGCTCACCACGAAAATCAACGATCTCGTCTCTGAAGTGGAGGAGCTGGGCTGCAAAGGACATGTAAGAGGCGGTAATGCAGGGAGTGACTCGGATGGTTACGGGGGATAAGCGCTGCAGCTTTGTCGCACAATTCGCCGTGCTGTGTGTGAAACCTCTCGTTTGCGAAAGCTCGCATTTATCCAACTTCGATTGCCTAGCATGGCGCTATTATTTCGGCATACGACGGCGCTTATTTTCTTTGAACATTGTTCCTACCATCTGCAAAACCCATTGGCCATTGCGTCCTAAATTGTCGTACATACATCGTCCTGCATTGCGTCTAGTATCAGTCACTGCATGGTACGCTAATCACATTGGTGATTGGTCCCCGGCACACAGGTGGAGGAGGCGCAGGGCATCATGAAGCTATGCGACAAGCTCAAGGACGAGCGCGACCAGCTGCGGCGCGCCAACGAGGGCTCCGTGTGGCACCAGGCGGCCGAGATGGCCGCCTCGCAGGAGAAACAGATGCAGGTGTGCGATATCTGCGGATCGTTCCTCATCGTGGGCGACGCCCAGCAGCGTATCGACGATCATCTGACGGGGAAGATGCACATGGGATACGCCCGACTGCGCGATGCCATCGACGAAATGCGGGTCAGTGGGGGAGGGGGAGTCGACCTGCACTCAGCAGTCAGGGTAAAATATATGGCATGCTGCTAAATTTGTTAGAAGTGAGTAGTATTTATTGCAATGTCTTTTTTATGAAATTAGAATGATGGTGTCTATTACTACCCTTGGTGTTTCGTTATGGTATATTGACTTGTTCTAGGACAGTACTTTAATGTATTAGCCAGCTTCGCCGTCAGTAGAAGCAAATGTTTGCTACATTGGCTCCTGCCTTGTTTTCACTCAGCTGCGAGTATTTTTGCGGATCATCGACAAGGGCACACCATAATTTTGCGTTCAACTCCGCAGCTCTTGTGATTCTGATGTGATATGTAACTTGGGCGTGTTGTCTGCGCAGGATGCACGTCAAAAGGAAAAGGAAGAGCGCGAGGCCCGTCGTGAACAAGAGCGGGAAGAGCGCAGGAAACGTGAGGAGGAGGAGACCAAGAATCGCGAAGGCGAGAAGAGCCGTGGCAAGAGTCGGGACGTGGACAGAGACCGGGAGCGAAGCCGTGGCAAGAGTCGGAACGGGGATAGAGAGCGGAGCCGTGACAAGAGTCGGAACGGGGACAGAGACCGGGAGCGGAGCCGTGGGAAGAGTCGGAACGGGGACAGAGAGCGGAGCCGTGGCAAGAGTCGGAACGGGGACAGAGACCGGGAGCGAAGCCGTGGCAAGGACCGTGACCGCACCAGAGACCGAAGTCGGGACCGGGATCGTGATCGAGTCCGTGAGAGAAGTCGCGGCAGCGACAGAGACCGGGACAGGGACCGCACGCGGCACAGGAGCCGGGATCTTGAGCGGGACCGGGACCGCCGCGACCGCACCAGGGACAGAGACCGGGACCGTCGTGACAAGGACCGGGGCAGAGACCGGGACCATGATCGCCACAGCAGGCACAGGTACCAGTTTGCAATTTCGGATCAGCGTATTGTGTTTCCGTATATGCATTTGCGACAAGCTACTGGCGTTCGCTTGGCTGTGTAATACTACATCCCGTGGCAGTTGGTCGGATATCCGGCACTTGCCTTGTGATGCCAAACATTGCCATTCGGCTAGGTGAAATGTTGACTAACATCCAGCAGTGCCAAACTACACCTGTAACAGGCTGTTTACTTACGGTGTGTGTCGCAGGAGCCGGAGCCGTGACCGGGACAGGGAGCGGCGCCGCAGCAGCAGGGAGCGAAGCCACCGCTCGTCACGACGCTCCAGTCACAGCCGGAGGTGAGGCGACGTCATTACAATCAGAGTAGGTTAACTGCAGCCTCACTCCTAACTGTGCATACAACAGACCTGGCTTCTTTGGAAATCGTGCGTTTGGTTTGAGTTCGCTGCCCAGAGATACTGATATCCCGGATCTGAAGGTAACACCTTTTGCAGCTTCATTGACCTCTACCGAATTTGTCCAGGTTATGTCATAAGTACCACATGAAATAATACATAACAAATGCACGTTAGCACAGAATCGCATACTCATTGCCTAGTTGCATGCATTTTGCCAAAAATGTCAATGACGACATTTTCCGGTTTGATCGGTTTCAGCCGAAGTTCAAGACGCTCCAAGGAGAGGCGTGATTCGAAGGAGAGGCGCAGGTCCAAGGACCGCCACGGATCCAAGGACCGCCACGGATCCAAGGACCGCCACGGATCCAAGGACCGTCACAAGGACCGCCACGGGTCCAAGGACCGCCACGGGATCCAAGGACCGCCACGGGATCCAAGGACCGCCACGGATCCAAGGACCACCACGGATCCAAGGAGAGGCGCAAATCCGACGATAAACGTCACTCCCAGGAGCGGGACTCGGACCGCAGGCGGGATTCCGGCCACAAGGAAGAGCCCATGGACCAGGACGATGATGGAACCAAAGGTAAGGGGTGAGGGCGCTGTACGCACGCTTCCATTGCGTGTTTGTGCCAATGTACTAGACTCCTAATACTTTACAGAATGTTGGGTAATTGATGTCCGTGCTGGCTGCCAACGGTACTCGATACATCCGCATAGATGTGTTATATACTCGTCAAACTATTATAGTTTATTTAGTTAAGTTTATTAGTCACAGAGCAACCACAGGCCAGAGCTCACTCACGGCTGTAGTCATGCAACTCGCACACAAGGATGCACGCTCATACAGTCACACGCTCATACCTAAAAATGACGATTGATGGGGATTAGTGAGGAAATAGATCAATATCCCGCTACCCAACGCATACAAGTACATAAGTGACCATCCAGTACCGCTGCCCAATCAAAAGACATCATCTAGTGCTAACCCGTCCACTCCGCTGCACGATCTATGCATACGGACTGTATTTTCACGTTTTTTTATTCGTCATATTACCGAGGTACTCATCCGTCAAGGGATCGTGGCTTATTATTTTAAGACTTAAATTCGGTGCGAACGGCTATATTTTGTACGTTTATTGCTAAACCCCTTCTCCGTGCTATAGGTGTCGCTGGTGTGCGCAATGAGCGAATATAGGTGGCGCTGGTGTGCATAAACCGCAACCCGTGCCTCGCATGTTCCGTATAGTTCAAGTTCTGCTCATCAGAGGGCGGACGGCGGTATTGTCGTTGGAAGTTGTGTCGTGCTATTTTTCCAACACAGTCAGACATTATCTTTACTTGTAGGAGGACGGTTTGATGTTGGGAAATGTAGGCCATAGGGAGCAGAATAATCTATACACATTGTGTCATGCGATCTGCAAAATGATTTCTTAGATACTATTCAATGCTAATGTGTCGAAACTGCATAACTTTTCGTACTTATAATACATATAAGGAAAAAGTTGGAAGACGAACAGACAGAAAGACAGACAGACTTTCTTTAAAAAGTAAGTTAGATAAATGCATCCATTGTTTGCAAACTTAAAAACATGTCACTTAAAAGTAAATGATGAACAAAATAAATCAGTCTCAGGGCCCAGGGGTTTTCTCTTTATACCTCGTGTTGTACCCCTATACAGTATACCACGTGTTGCTTGAAGGACAGGTAGGTATCGAAGCTACGCATCTCCGTCGTGTCAACCGCGATCACCAGGGGTCTGACAGTCCTCCTGCCTTTCAGCCGCCGGAGCCACCAGTCCCGCCCCTCCCTCGGACCAGCCGCCCGCCGGAGCCGCTGCCGCCGCCGCCGATGCCGCCGCCGCGCGCCGGCCCGTTCCCGCCAACCATCCCAGGTGACGCATGACGTGCCGCGCCAGGTAAGAACGCCGCCGGCCCGCCCCGTACACCTGGCCTGACCGGCGAGCCGTAGCACCGTTTTGCATGGTGGACGCCCCTGCAGGTTGAGAGTGTGGGTGTGGATGCCCACGTGTGGTGTGGGAGGCGGCAGGAGGAGGCGGCTGGAGGGGCGACCGTGTCGACAGTCGTGACGTGTCGTCCTCGTGTCGGCAGTGGGAGAATGTGGTCGCTGGTCGCTGTGGATTTCATGAGATGACGAAGGTGTGGTGTCTGTTTCTGGTTGGAGGCGTGTGTGATGGTGTACGCCATGGTTCTGGAAGACAGTGGTGGTTGTTTTGTTGTTGTTTGTGAGAGTTGCTGGTATGTGAATGTATTTCGCTGGTCCGAAGAGCGTGAGACTTAAGGTTTTCAGGTCGTCTGCATGGATCGTGGAGGCTTCCGAACGCTGTTGTGTTTGTGTTGCCTTGGTTGTGGTTTCTGTGTGGTTTCTTTATCCCTTTGTTGGTGAGTCTGGTGGATTCTTTTCGAGAAAATGTGCAGAAATGTTACGGTGTCGGCCATTGTTGGATTTTGTGTTTCTTGATCTGGGCCCAGAGAGTAAAACTATACAGGCGGAGAGTACAATTGTCTGATTAGGAAAAGTAAATGCCATTTTTGCCATTTTTTGACA
>VOPJ01014670.1:0-44198 GCA_014673585.1 Semibalanus balanoides | reverse complement strand
CCTACCATTTACCTTAAGACCATACATTCACCACATTTTTGACATATTTGAGCCCAATTTGCATAACAACACCAACCAACCACCAGCAACACGCCAAGATTTCGTTCCAAGGCTATCAAACTAAGGTAGATTCGTCTGATGACTGTTGTGATATTTATCTTAAATATGACGTCATTGAAAAATATATACAACATATTAGTTGATAACGCAAACGATTGATCAATTTATAAATCGTTCAAATACGACCTTTCGATATTGATCTATGTTTAATGAGCATTCGTATAGTAGTTCACTTTTAATTCGTATAAAAGCGACTACTCTTGAACCCGGTTGAGGGTTTACAATTTTTACCACTTGCGTCATATACTGTGGTGTTTTAGAAACACCAAAGTGATCAATACAAACTGCAAAGATGTGATCCCCTCCCCGTCTTCTCCCATTAGCAGCACAGAAAGGCGAAAAGCAAAGGCAACAAATAACAAAATCAGCCCACCTGGCAGAAAAAGCGAATAATGTGACGTCACTGGCATAAGGTCGATGGGAGGGCGTTTTCAATGCGAGCAAAACTGGCAAAATTGAAGCCGCGGCACATTCTTATCTGATGTAGCATTGAGTACAATAAGCAAGATTATTTAGTCAAGTAACAAATTCGATAGCACGTGATAAATCAGAGCGTTCTCTACAGTCTACGACTCTACAACCCTATTCCATTTTTATTTGGAATACACAAAAGGGAAACTTGCCAGATAGTGCTAACTTAGGGAATGCAAACGGCCACCTGCATCTGAAGAAGCCTTTGCGATGCTTTATAAACGTTCGAAATATTATCTAGCAAAAAAAAAGTATTGATATATTTTCAGCCACTTACAACCACTTCTCAAGAAGTGCACCGAATCGCCACAAGCCTCCGGGATCAATAGACGGTTATATCAGTTATCAAGTTTTGTATTATTGTATATCATTATCGGTACATGCAGCGACACCCAACTTCATAGAGTACAGAAACTTCTAAATTGCAGTGCCCGCGTCATCAGTGGCCGTCGAAAAATATGACACGGGCGAAAGTGCTCCGCATTTTTAATGGCTCGATGCAACGAATCTGGTCAAATATCACCGAAGGTTGTATGTACACACCACCAATCACCACATGCAGACAGAGACAATCGTCAAGCACTATCGGCAACACTGACAGCACTACTACCAGACACGCACTGCTGGCCACCGAGTGTTGCCGAGAATACGCACGGAGGCAGGCCGGCCGTCGACGTTTGTTATGGCGCCGTGCACGACTACGACCGTCTCCCGTTCGACGTCAACACGCGAAACTTTAGGCCCCAACTGAGGAGATATCTCATCAGAGACCAGTATGGTGATGAGTAGGCCGTGGTCTGCGCCGACTGATGAATGCGGTTTTCGAACCTCGCTGTTTTGTGCCCCTTGAAGTGTGTGAGTGTGAGTGTGTTTGTGACAATGAAAACCCATATTTAATGGATTTGTCATGAATAAAGAATCTGAATCTGAATCACGGGATAAATGTCCGCCCAGAGGACAGAGTCCAGACCCGAGCGACCGGATAGAATCCAGTGGCGAGTGGCGACACATCCCCAGCTCCTCAAAGCATCGATAACTTCTGTATGGAACAGACAACACATCACTTCTGCAAGGCTTCATGTTGATCAAAACTGATGTATGTCTTTAATCACTAATGTATCGGAATCGCTTATCGCGAAATACAGCTCGACACCAAAGTATGAGTGTATTCAATACGTAAAACATTCACATTTCCAGACACTGAACACAAAAAGCCCGCACTTGACAAAACCCAGGTTACAAGGCAAGACATCCATTCAGCTGGCTACGAAGAATGCACTAGCGAACAGAGGAGCTCACTGGGACACCTAGCAGCGCCAGAGGCCATTCCACTGGAGCCTATCTTCCCCACGCCATTCCAGCACGAGTTTGTAAAAATGTCATAGGTACGACGTTAACTCTGGGCTAAACAGTAACAAAACCCTATTTTGAAATATACCAGACAGACATGTATAACGGTGTCTCTGCCACATCGCCCGCTTTCGCAGGATCCTGACAGGTCGTGTTCCACGGGGTGAGAAAGCCAACATAACAACTGATGGGTGTATAGACTGGCAGCAAAACGACGTATAAAATTAACAAAACCCTGACGTGAATCAAATGAGCGGCTGTGATTACGACACGAATCGGCAAGGCAGCGTTCTCAACTGACAGCACAGCGCGGCTCACCCTCGGGGACACACTGGCAAACGGACATCTCTCCGGCAAACACACGTCTCATCGGAGACAGTTTCTTCACACTAGCACTGGCCACCGCTGCAAGCCTATAACAGACACTTCTCATCACACAGACACGCCATGGGTGATCCGACAAAGTCCGGCGCACAAAACACGCATCAAGGTGCACACGCACGGCCACAGGTAGCATCCACACCACACGACCACACACGATCCTACTGCTTGTACATTACCAGAGGGATGTCACGGTTGCAAGCAACAACTTCGAAAACTGGCAAACTAGTCGCACGCTACACATACAGACAGACACAGCAGTATGGGCACGAATTAACGCGGATACACACACGCAACAGGGGCTCTCAACAGCAACATGGCAGCAAAAACGACACGTAAAAACGCTACCGAAAGCGGGCAGCACGATTCACCAGTAAATGCAAGCTCTGTGTTGTGCAGCGCGTCGCTTCAGGCTGCGAGCGACCGGAGCGGTGCTGACACACAGCGCCACTCGGGCGCAGCGGCAGCGCCTCGAACTACATAGACAGCGGTGCAGTGGGCGGGACACACTCGTGACGTCACATTGCACTGGAATCGGAGGGAGGCGATTGACGGCGGCTCGCCGTGGCCGGCCGTCGGTAAGGCAGCAAGACTGACAGCGCAGTTATACTATCCCTATTTCAACCAACAGCACGTCAGAGGCACTCAAACCACATACTAACTCCAAGGACGCATTTCCGCTCCCGTAACCACCGCCTTGTAATGCCATAAACAACAGTTTCGTTTGTTTCCATCGAAAATATTCGAGAACTATGGGGTTATCTAAACGCTCTCCCAGGAATGACAGTGTCAGGCTACTATCGCAGAGTGCAAAGGCTCATAGATTTATCTGTAATCGATACGTTTTGTCTAATGACGGGCACCTTCGTGCCATTAGCCGTTCCACGGGACGCCGGTTTTCCGGATTCTGAGCGACAAACCACCACTCGGACCACAACGCTCCTCGGCATCAAACACGCGACAACACAGGTCATCCACTCCCTTCAGCCCGTTCGCTGGTCCGCCCCGCTCCGGCCATGCCCATGTTTACACAGCGCAACCGTCTACCAAATATCACAATGTGCGGCCGGCGCGGTCCGATCCTCCCTGCTCCTCTCCTGGCGCCCATGCCACACCACTTTGTCTCTTGTTACACCACTTTGTCTCCTGCCTTCCTTGTCACACACTACTTTGTCTCCAGTCTCATATCTCCTTGACTCCTCATCTCCAGTCTCCCGGCTGCAGCGCCAGCACGGTGGTACCCCTCGGACACACCAGACCGAGTTCACGCACCACGTCCACTGCTGGCATGATCCCCTGTCAAGCCGGTATTGGCGATACTCCGAGCCGGTGGTGTTCAGCACGTAGGCACGGGTCGGGCGCCGGCGTACCGCCCCGTCAGGCGGCGGTGGTGAGGCGAGCTGACATCGCCAGCGCCGCGGCAGCACCACCGCCAGCCAGCACATTTCCAGCGCCACGGTACCACCACCGACGCACCATGGATGTATCACGGCAGTGTCTCAGCTGTACCTGGCTGTACCTGGCGGTAACAGGCTGTACCCGGGGCACGGAGGTACCGCAGCTGTACCCGGCGGTATCCTAGTCACATTCCGCTGTGCCCAGGGCACGCTGCAGCACCCAGCGGCTCTCTCAGAAGTACCCGGCAGTGCCAGTAGTCTCCCCAGTCACGAGGCGGCGGCATCGGTACCCGATGTAACTCTGTACCCAGTGAACTGTGAAGCAGCTCGGTCGGCGCGCGTCGGCGGTCGCTAGCACCGTCCGTACTCGATCGGGTAGTTGGTGCGTGGACGGCTCGAGTACTTGAGCTCCAGGTCGTCTCCGATCTTGTCGATCAGGTCCAGAATCTGGCAAGAGGGGTAGGGGCACAGTAAGTCCAACGCGCCATAGAGAACCATGACGAGCCGATCCCAGGGGAATTGAGGAAGCAGGGCAGACGGGCCAATTCGGCTGGAAGACGCTGGCGTCAACTGCGGGCTCGGAGAAGCACGGCCACAGCCCGACACATGTCAGAGGACTCAGGAGAGGACAGCTCGTCAGTCAGACTCGGGAGAGACAGCAGCTCGTCAGGACAGGACTCGGGAGAGGCCACCAAGCTCGTCAGACTCGGGAGAGGGGCACAGCTCGTCAGACTCGGGAGAGGCACAGCTCGTCAGACTCGGGAGAGGCACAGCTCGCAGACTCGGAAGAGCACAGCTCGTCAGACTCGGGAGAGCACAGCTCGTCAGACTCCGGGAGAGGACACAGCTCGTCAGTCAGACTCGGAGAGAGAGACACAGCTCGTTCAGACTCGGGAGAGGCACAGCTCGTCAGACTCGGGAGAGGCACAGCTCGTCAGACTCGGGAGAGGCACAGCTTCGTCAGGTGACTCGGAGAGGCACAGCTTGTTCAAGACTCGGAGAGGACACAGCTCGTCAGTCAGACCGGGAGAGACCACAGCTCGTCAACTCGTGAGAGGCCAGCTCGTCAGACTCGGGAGAGACACAGCTCGTCAGTCAGGGACTCGGGAGAGACACAGCTCGTCAGACTCGGGAGAGGCACAGCTCGTCAGACTCGGGAGAACACAGCTCGTCAGGACTCTGGAGAGGCCACAGCTCGTGCAGACTCGGAGAGGCACAGCTCGTCAGGACTCGGGGAGAGACAAGCTCGTCAGTCAGACTCGGGAGAGACCACAGCTCGTCAGGACTTCGGGAGAGGCACAAGCTCGTCAGACTTCGGGAGAGGGCAAAGCTCGTCAACTCGGGAGAGGGCACAGCTCGTCAGACTCGGGGAGGCACAGCTCGTCCAGACTCGGGAGAGGCACAGCTCGTCAGACTCGGGAGAGGCACAGCTCGTCAGACTCGGGAGAGGAACAGCTCGTCAGACTCGGGAGAGGCACAGCTCGTCAGTCAGACTCGGGAGAAGCACAGCTCGTCAGACTCGGGAGAGACACAGCTCGTCAGACTCGGAGAGACACAGCTCGTCAGAAGACTCGGGAGAGGCACAGCATCGTCAGACTCGGGGAGAGGCACAAGCTCGTCAGGGACTCTGGGAGAGACACAGCTCGTCAGACTCGGGAGAGGCAACAGCTCTGTCCAGACTCGGGAGAGACACAAGGCTTCGTCAGAACTCGGAGAGAGGAACAGCCTCGTCAGACTCGAGAGGGGCACAGCTCGTCAGACTCGGGAGAGACACAGCTTCGTCAGACTCGGGAGAGGCACAGCTTCGGTACAGACTCGGGAGAGGCACAGCTCGTCAGTTCAGACTCGGGAGAGACACAGCTCGTCAGACTCGGGAGTAGGGCACAGCTCGTCAGAACTCGGGAAGGCACAGCTCGTTTCAGACTCGGGTAGGGGCACAGCTCGTCAGGACTCGGGAGAGGCACAGCTCGTCAGTACTCGGGAGAGACACAGCTCGTCAGACTCGGGAGGACCACAGCTCGTCAGACTCGGAAGACACAGCTCGTCGATCGGCGAGAGGCACAGCTGTCAGACTCGGGAAGGGCACAGCTTCGTCAGACTCGGGAGGGGCACAGCTCGTTCAGGACTCGTGGGAGGGGCACAGCCGTCAGACTTCGGGAGAGGCACAGCTCGTCAGACTCGGGAGAGACAGCTGCGTCAGAACTCGGGGGAGACACAGCCTCTTCAGACTCGGGAGAGGGCACAGTTCGTCAGACTCGGAGAGACAACAGCTCGTCAGATCGGGGAGAGGACAGCTCGCAGACTCGGGAGAGGCTACAGGCTCGGTTCAGAGACTCGGGAGAGCGACACAGCTCGTCACGTCAGACTCGGGAGAGACACACTCGTCAGACTCGGGAGAGGCACAGCTCGTCAGACTCGGCGAGAGACACAGCTCGGTCAGTCAGACTCGGGAGAGGAACAGCTCGTCAGACTCGGGAGAGGCACAGCTCGTCAGACTCGGGAGAGGGCAACCAGGCTCGTCAAACTCGGAGAGTACACAGCTCGTCAGACTCGGGAGAGACACAGCTCGTCAGTTCATGAGACTCGGGAGCGGGCACAGCTCGTCAGTCAGACTCGGGAAAAGGAGGCACAGCTCGTCAGACTCGGAGAGACACAGCTCGTCAGTCAGACTTCGGCCGAGGAGGGCACAGCTCGTTCAGACTCGGGAGAGACAACAGCTCGTCAGACTCGGTGAGAGGCACAGCTCGTCAGACTCGGGAGAGACACAGCCTGTCCAGACTCGGAGAACACAGCCCGTCGAATCGGGAGAGGCCACAGCTCGTCAAGACTCGGGCGCGAGGGGCACAAGCTTCGTCAGACTCGGAGGGACACAGCTCGTCAGCTCGGGGAGAGACACAGCTCGTCAGAACTTACGGTGAAGAGGAAACAGCTCGTTCAGACTCGGGAGAGACCACAGGCTCGGTCAGTCAGACTTCGGATGAGGGGCACAGCTCGTCAGACTCGGGAGAGGCACAGCTCGTCAGACTCGGGAGGGGCACAGCTCGTCAGACTCGGGAGGGGCACAGCTCGAGCTCGTCAGACACCGTCGTAAAAGACCACTATCTTTGCAATCATCACTTTGAAAACTGAATATTTGCAAGTAATTGCTGACATCTACCTACTCAATAGGCCAACGCAATAAGAACAAATAAATGTTTTCACGAACAATGAACACACTTCTTTTCCACAAACGTTTCCGTTTCGTTCCCATTCAACGGATCCGCCCCCCGATCAAATGTTTGATCATTATTCCCTCAAGCTCAATCTATTTGAACACTGGTTCATCTACCCGGCCCCTATTCACTGTACCAGTAGCCCGGTTCCTCTGAATTGCGTCCTTAACTCCTTAGGCAGGCTTTCCGCCGTCCCCTTCCATTCGCTCCTCCACTGCTCTGCCCCCCACAACACTCCTCCACTGCTCTGCCCCCCCCCGTCCCTCACAGGCAGTTACCTTGTCCAGCGATCCTGGTTTGTGCCCCGCCGACACGCAGAACCGGCAGCGGACCTTGAGGATCGGCGTGGCTGGGAAGCCGACGATCACAGTCGCCACGTTATGCTTCATCAGCTCGGCCCAGAACGCACTGCGGGGCAAGGCGAGAGGAACCATGTCAACACGAGGCGAGCAGCGCAGCAGGGTGGCATCAACAAGGCCGCGGGGACACAACGGTTACCTCGCGAGTCGCGACACACTGGATACGCAGCACGGCCGGTAAGGTCACCTTGGCACGGACGACACATCGAATGAACGGATCAGGAGCACGGCAGGGTACGATGTCCGCTGTGTTAAGACTCAGCACGGGATGTCCAGGAAGCACCAGCAGTACGGCAGAAACACACGAGGGCGTACCAACACCGGTCGAGGCTCACTGCACCGGAAAGCATCGTTGTAAGCAAGAACATTTCGGCTTGGAGCCTCAACTGCGACGTGGTCAAATGAAGGTCGTGATTAAAACAGCACCGATTGCCAGTCGCTGCAATGCAGGAAGCCTACTGTGCCCCCCGGACGTGCAGCTGAAGCCGCCATCGGTTAACATAGGAAGCCGGAAACAGCGAGCGTGCTCGGCATAATACGAGGGTATGCAGCTGCAGTGACGGTAGCGAAGGAGACATCCGGGCTAGAAGTTCGTTCACTGATATGGGCGGCAATAAAGATGGTATGGGCCGGGATTAACGACCGAAGTGAAATGCAAGAAATGCGGTAAAACATCAGCCGTGGCAAGTAATTCACATTCAAATCCTGTCACGCGTGAAAGACACGTTGTAATACGGCTGATGCACGGGAAACAGGCCGGGTAAGTCTGTAATGTCTTGGGATTAAGACCTGTTGAAGCCGAGTGTTTACCGACTCAGGCGCAGCTACGGCAGCGAATTTAGACACGACAACCTACTTAGTCACGACAGCTGCGTATTTAGTCACGCAATCATGCAAACGACACGCGAACTCAAGCATTAACCGGCGGCAGTCTGGGGCGACATCTTGTACGTAGAACCAGTGCGTAAACACCTTAGAGTGGGAGTGCAAAAAACTAGTTTTCGCTGTTATAAGGGACTGTCCACCTTACATTAATAACTTGAAGTTGAGATAGCTATTTTCCGTGCTTTTGGCATTGGAATTATGTATGTATGAGTAAAACAATCAACCACTCGAAGGTCGAATCACAAAGAAATTTTGAGTTTGGTTTTGACATGCTCCCCCCAACAAAGAACCCTACAGTGTATCGCATTAGGGTTTCTCACAATCGATGTCGTCATCTCTCTTTACCCAATGTTTGTGAAAGTCGACTTGTTTTACATTTGGCTGTACCTAAGCCATACACTAGTCAAACATATAGCAGCGTGAAGGTTTTCTCTATTTCCCAAAAAAAATCCTTCATATGACCTCATCAGCCCAAATATTAAAACGTATTTTTTTATTAAATTAAGCAGTGTTAGTGAGAAACAAATGTCATAATCGTGTTCGGCAGCAATTACTTAATATTTAGCACCACATACGGCGTTACTTTGAGAAACTTTTTGAAAAGGTGGGACAGTCCCTTTAAATATCGCCTATGAAATAAGGTATTTCATAAAAGGTATCGGTGTTCATACGTGAATAATGCGTAAAACGTCGATGGGAGCCCTTGCGCCCAGTAGGCTAACGATCCCTGGCTAAGTACGTATTAGCGAGCTGTTTGTGGACCCTTCAAAACAGATAAAGAACCATTCAAGCCAGCTCACACCAAGCTCTATTGCTCGTCACGAGTAATCACTCTCGCACCCCTGACCATCAAACTGCGCCTCGGCTCCCGCTTCAGCCGTCACGCATCGCCAATGACCCGCTCCCCTCCGCCGATACCCCGCATCACCAGTCAGAAAACTGTACCCCCTATCCACAAGTGACGTCACTGACCAGGCCTTAGCCGGCAGGAAGATGAGCAGCGGCACCACGGGAGAATCATCGCTGCCGTACAGGATGAAGCCCATCTGACTGAGCCGCTTCCGGAAGTAGCGCGTGTTGTCGGCCAGACGACGGATGCGAGCCAGACCGACGCCGGCCGGACCGCGGCCGAGGAGTTCACGGAGGACAGCGCACACCTGGCCGGCCACGGGAGGCGGGAAGCCAGACGCGTAGTACATGCTGTGGCTGTGCCGGCGGATGTGCGAGATCAGACGCTGTGGGCAGACGGGGAGGGGGTCAGTAGGGGGGAGGGGGTCAGTAGGGGGGGGGGTGCAGAGGTGGGGAGTTGTGCAATGTCTGAGCTGGGGCGGTGGTAAACATGGCGCGCATGTCTGGGCGGAGGATGACGAAAGCGGTTGTATATACAAATGATACAGCTGTTCGGCGTGCTAATAATACATTTTTTTGAAGTGGCACGCGTCGCCCTTCGCGAGCGGTATTGTCTATTGAAACTTTGGCAGATTGATAAGACTATCCTAATATCAGCGATCGTATCGAGTTGCCCATCTGAGTCACACGTGGTGACGCCCGGAGGGTGTACCTCAGACGGGCCGTCACGGACGCCCCCGTGACGACAGGTCACGTGACGTGACGACAGGTCACGTGACGAGACGACAGGTCACGTGACGAGACGACAGGTCACGTGACGAGACGGACCAGGTCACGGTGACGAGAACCGCGTTGTGACTAGGTCACGTGACGAGGAGACGACCAGGGTAGCCTCACGTGACGAGACGACAGGTCACGTGACGTGACGACAGGTCATGTGACGTGACATGGTTACAGGTCGAGTGGCGGCGTCTGTCGGCATCTCAAGAGGACTAAAATATCGCACTTCCTAGTCTGCATTCACGTCAATAGGAAAAACGGCACTTGAGACGCCCACTTGACCATGAAAGAAGATGGTTGATAACAAATCAGACAGAATAGTGCGAACGAGCGTGCCACTATACACCGACGGAGCTTTGTATATCAATCGTCACTTGCTGGGGCGCTGAAGACGTGATTCCAAGAAATGCAAACCGCTCGCGCTGGTGAGAGCGGAGATATGAAGCCTTAATAACAAACATGATCACATAATTCATTGGTCGGAATCTTTTGGGAATTTGTTTATTCCTCTTCAAACATGCATAACGTGGAAATGTGGGAAATGTTCGACTTCGTCGAACTTTTTCCACACCGCCCCGGACTATCAGCAGCTTCCAGCAGCTCAGCGAACAATCAGTCACTGCCGGGAATCGAACCGGCGTCCCTCAAATGACTCACCCTGCTGCCGGCCATGTATCCTCCGATGGCGCCGAAGCTCTTGGTGAAGGTGCCCATGAGGACGTCGATGTCGCGCGTGTCGCAGCCATAGAACTCGCAGACGCCGCGGCCGGTGCGGCCCAGCGCGCCAATACTGTGCGCCTCGTCCAGGTACAGGTACGCCTGCAGTATACAACAGTCAGTCCACCTGGCCAGTCACAGTCACAGTCACAGTCACAGTCACAGTCACAGACACAGACACAGACACAGACACAGTCAGACACACAGTCACGGTCAGTCACAGCAGTTAAGACCACTGGTCAGTCAGTCAGTCAGTCAGTCAGTCACAGTCACAATCACATCAGTCACAGTTAGTCAGTCACGGTCAGTCACGGTCAGTCACAGTCAGACAGACAGTCAGCAATCAGTCATAGTCATAGTCATAGTCATAGTCATAGTCACAGTCACAATCACAGTCACAATCACAGTCACAATCACAGTCAGTCACAGTCAGTCACAGTCAGTCACAGTCAGTCACAGTCAGTCACAGTCAGTCACAGTCAAGTCACGTCAGTCACCAGTCGTCACAGTCAGTCCCCACCAGTTCAGACAGACAGTCATCCAAGTCAGTCACAATCAGTCATAGTCATAGTCACAGTCATGTCCACAGTCACAATCACAGTCCACAAATCACAGTCACAATCCAGTCACAGTCATCACAGTCAGTCAGAGTCAGTCAGTACAGTCATCCAACAGTCAGTCACAGTGAGTCACAGTCAGTTCACAGTCCAGTCACAGTCAGTCACAGTCAGTCACAGTCAGTCAACAGTCAGGGTCACAGTCAGTCACAGTCAGTCACAGTCAGTCGCAGGTCAGTCGCAGTCAGTCACAGGTCCAGTCACAGTCATCAACCAGTCACAATATCAAGTCACATCCAGTCCACGGTCAGTCGTCGGTAGATGGGTACATGGTACAGCATACTACAAACATAGAGCACGTTGACGATGGCGCAATATATTCGGCGTTAGCATCACATAATCACTTATCCGTTCTGCTTAATATCAGGGTCGGGCCGAATATTCGACTGGTGATTATGTTCATTGCAAGGGGTGTTGTTTCATTCGGAGCAAGGTGTCAAATTAAACAACCATACCATGCTCAAATAGGATGTTCAAACAGTGCACAAGTATAAAATTATACAGATATGTATCGGACCTCTTGAGTGACTGCACGGCGTATCAGCTACTATAGACATGATTTCCTCCCATCTAGTCATAAATCATCCCGTCGTCTATCACACTGGATAACCAGTTGTAAAACATCGGCCGACGCCAAATCAGCGGATCTGAGTTTCACGATTCGATCACGGCGCCACTGAACCTATTCTTAGCACACGTCTCAAGTACCTGCAAAATCGCACATGTGATGACCCCCCCCCCAGCCGCCCCGGCACCGCCGAAATCATCAGCACAGATACCGCCCCTGTCTCTCAAACCGATAGAGCTACGTGGTATCAGGTGTGGCGTGGCAATAATCAACATGCCGCTCCTGATAGGGCTAACCCTCACCACTCTCCCGCACCTGATCGTTCTGTCCCACGAGCGAGGCCCTATCAGACGGCTCTCAGCGAAGAGCGCACACAGGACGCGGCAGGAATCCATAGTGCAGGCAGTAAAACGAATGGCGTCGCATAAGACTGCAAACCCTGCGTAGTTTCAATGAATCATGCGGCTCACAGAGGCGCGAATCATATGCACATATTTGCATATGCACATATTTTGTTTGTGTATTGGGGTTTGGGCGCACCGACAACTAAGGTCAATTTGCGCCCATAACATACTATGCACATATTTGATTTGCGAAGTCGGTCAGTCTCGACATTCATCAGGCAAACACCGAACACATACTCCAGAACCAAGCCGACCGGAAATTTAATGTGCGGGAGCAAAAATCAATTTCCTAGTCTGGATTATTGACCTGACCCGTCACGACGTCATAATATATCACTCAACTTTGAATCCCGGTCGCTCAAAACAAATACTGACCTTGTACTTCTTCTTCAACGCGATGATCTCTGGCAGTTTGCAGATGGAGCCCTCCATGCTGTAGATGCCCTCCACCACAATGAGGATCTTCTTCCAGGGCCGGTGGGTGCGCGGGTGGCCGTCGACGATGGCGCGGCGCAACTTCCGCTCCAGGTCCTGAACGTCTGAGGACGGCACGGCACGGTAAGGTAAGGCACGGCACGGCATGATAAGACACGGTAAGGCACGGCACGGCACGGCACGGCACGGCACGGCAAGACACGGCACGGCACGGCACGGTTAGGCACGGCACGGCACGGTAAGACACGGCACGGCGTCACGGCACAGCAAGTATGGAGCCGCACGATACGGTACAGTGTCTGACGCGCACGGCACGGGACGAGAGACGGCACGGCGCAAGGAAATTACTGGGCGTCAGAACAACGATCAATAGCGGCATCACGCAACTAGTCACTTCAGTACAAAACCTTCTGTTACATACGTATTGATTTCACATCGACTTGCGGTTCGAAACATTTCCTTACCATGCGCTATCACTTACACATATTCCCTGGAGGGATGAAAAGTATACGAATCTGTCCGCGGGGGGGGGCGTACTTATATTTCGCCCCCCGTCAATGATCCTGTACGTTCATTTGGAATTAAGCTAGAAACTAGTGAAACTTGTGATTTGACTAAAGGTCGACAATGAACTCCTATTTTGTCCCAAACTTTTGTGCACTTTAATGGGGCAATGTATGCCTCAAGGTCTAAATGACACGTCCAGCAAAAATTATTTTGTCCAAAACATGGTATTTCCAGAGACCTTGGCCATTGAACTCTCTGGCACAACTATGGCAGCTAGTGACGGAAAGTCCGACTTATCGAGCTGTATAAGCTAGGAGTTTGATTTAATTGTCTTTCCACCGTCAAGCTGCATCGGAAATGTACCTCAGAGTCAATTGGTATTACATCTAGGTCTGTGATGCGGTCAAGCAAATGTTTTAAAAAAAACCTGTTTTTTCAGGCCAAATGTTTGCTTCGCCCATAACTTTTAATATAAAAGTTAATATAAGAACTATTTTGGTAAACCACCGTGTTCTCACGTCAATTGAGTTCGAATCAATCTCACACTTTGATCAAATCGAAACATGTTGCACCGCTGTCCGGTCAAGGCGGAAGGTTTGACGGTAATTGGATCAAAACTGCATATCAAAAGACTGCGTATTGAGCGATACAAACGATTTCCGAGATCCATTAATGTAGAGTCACTATGATGTTCTTGATTAGAGTTATGGATAAATATTTAAAGATGTTGGTGACCTGAATGACCTCTTCAAAAAGTTCACTGACTAAAAAATCTCATCCTTTTCATCAAGATGGGCCTACGATGACATGATACGTCTGAAATAAATTTGGATCCTTGATCTAATGTATTAAATCCCTCTGTTTTCCTTCATATTTTTCACCCAATATACTGTAGTATTGGAAGGTGTAGACATTTACTGACATCAAGGGCATCAAATATTTTAGGGATACTCACCCTGTTACACTTTCAATCACATAATTATTGTGGCATGCCTTTCCTCTCACATATTCTTCCGGTTTTTTTTAAACGTCCTGAAAAAATAAAAAACTTGGCATCATTTGTGAAAAAAATAAGTTTCGTCAGGAGAAATTTGAATGGCGAAATTCAATTTGAAAATTTTGAAGAATAGCCGCCATTGCGCCCTGGAAAAAGTACGAATCATATTCTCCTACCGATGGTCCTTTTTTTTTGATAACACTTCTCTTCAACCACAACTCTCCATGAGTCTAATAAACCGCAAAGATTTTGTGCTCAAAACGGCCGACAACGCCCCTCTCTAAAAACTAGTCGCTGGACCCCGCTGCCTAAAAATCATAGGAAAAATATTAAGATTCCACCAGTCGATGAACGCAATGAAAAAGTGTTGCGGAAAAAGCCAGCAATCCCGTTGAAAAGAGTTCTGGTTGAGTTATGAATGACCCCATACGCGAAAAAACCTAAGGGGGGCCCGATTCGGCCCCCCCCCCCGACCACGTATAGGAGTTAGGGACACCTGTCTTGTCTAACGAGTATGGCCGCGCGGGGTAGGGGGTCTAACTAGCCGTAGAGCCCCGGGCGTAAGGGCGGGGGGGTTTAAGATATCGATCCCCCCTCTTAATCATTCCGAACCATAACCGCAAGCGAGACGCGCGGAGAGGGCGCGATTTGCGAAAGCTCTCAGTGCAAACGAATACGATGCATACAGAAATTTTTCAAAGTTAGGGTCATTAAATGTAAAGTCACGTCGAGGGTCATATGGTAAAGTTCTGTAAATTGAGCTGGGTGTATAGTTCATACTTCAATTAAAACGCCTGGCTGATTAAGGTGAACGTTTGTCAAGCGCACATAAAGCTTCATGAGGTGTAATACGATCTATTAGCATTATAAGTAAAAGTCGAAACGTGGCATGCAATTGCAAGGTTCAAAGGGGTAGGTCACAAGAGGTAACTGTCACGGAATAGGTCAAAGCAAGGGGCCTTTGAGCTACGACTGTTGGTGAGGGGTATATTGCTGCGGCAGCGCGTAAGAATCGAAGGCTAGAAGAGCCAGTCATGTTGTTACAACTTGAAGAACCCGTCAAGAGTCGATCACGGTCTATGCTAACGCGTCAAAAGCCTGAAAACTCGGGACTAATCCTGAATAACAAATGCCATTAGTTTCGAGTCTGAGAGTTTGTGCTCATAAACTAGCAAAAATCGACATATATTATTATGGATGAGGTCAAGAAATCAAAATAAAAGCTTAATATTGGAAAAATAGACGTCCGATACCTGTTTATTGGCTTGAGAGCAAGTCGAGTGCAACTGAGATTAAATGAAGTTATTACTTTGAAATTTGGGTCTGGGTATGCATAAACTGGATCTCATAAATATATATATATATTCGCGGGTTTTTTAGATAACCTTTGGAAATTTTCAATTTTTGGGGAAATTTTGCTGATAAATACCAGCTTTTTGGATTTGGGGGCTCCAAAACCAAAAAATTGGAAATCCGAAATATTGCCATCATTGGTAGGAGAAAGGTATATAATATGTTTCCTTCTGCGTATTATACTTTTGTTTGCGTTCCAAATTTCGCTCATAAGCTCATTATTCTCTCACGGATGGGGGGGGGGGGGGGGGGGGGGTGGGGGACGGGGTGGGGGGGGGAGGGAGGGCGGGTTGTGGGGGAGGGGGGGGGCGTGGGGGGGGGTTGGGAGGAGGGGGGGGGGGAGGGAGGGGTCATCAAACTATTTTATTGCGTAATATTGCAACCAAAAATGCATTACAATATACGCATCAAAAACGGTCATTATCTTCCTAATATATTAAACTTGTTTATGATATGATTTGGTTTTTAGGAAAGACTCATTGATGCTGGACTAAGGTACTGAAACTTTGACGTCGTTGAGTTCTGTTACCGGTTGGTTTCCAAGCTTGGGTTTTGGCGGAGAATACGAGGGGGGGGTAATATTACCCCCCCTTAGCCGCGCGGGTTAATGTAAAATTTGATATGTTAGAGCAATCGGAATTGAAACCCCAATGGTCCGTGTTTTTTATTTTAGGAGATTGGATTTCGCGTTCCTCAGTGCGGCTCCAAATACTCAAACGTTCAAAGTTCAGTCTTAATCTTTCCAGCAGAATGTCACTGCACGGAGTCCGCTCACCACTAGCTGTACAAAGAACTAAGTTTAATTGCAGCGTTGTTGCAACAATTGGTAATGTGATATTTTTAGCTTTCCTTGAAAGATTATCATGTTCAAGAATTTATGATAATGTCAATACACATTAATGGTTCTTATTTAGAGCCTGATTTAGAAGCTCAACTAATGAGGCTGAGATAAATATACATCCGAAGCATATATATAATTTGAAACTCCGTACGGACTCTTAGACTTTGTCTAAGAGTAAGGGGGAATTTTTTATTGCCGGTGCGACCCCATTGTTATAGTTTGTTGTTTTCCGATCGTAGCTTCTTCTCTGGCTAGTGATGGCGTCAGCATTGCTATATACGAATTGGTTATCACATTGAACATCTGTATTGTTATCGCCTCACGAGCTGACTTGGGCGGAACCCAGAGACGTCAAGCATATTAGTAAGAACGAACATAGTATTAGTCGGCAGACACATCACCTAGTGAAGAATGGACAAGCGCCTTAAACTTTCCTAGCCTCGGATAAATTCCCAGGCACGCCAGTGTCTTTACTGTATGAGATGGGTAAACAAAACGCGAAGCCAGCCGACGCGTACAACTGCGTCAACGCGTCTCGAGAGTATGGTGACCGGCAACTCCTGAGAGCACTCATACTAAGGACAATATAGAAATTCGCAAAACCAGATCTTTGATATTCTTATGTACTTTCGTATTTGCCAACGACTGCTTGGGTAGCCTTTGATTGATCGATTATACAAATAATAAGTAATAGTAACGTCCCCCTAGGAGCTACGGTTTGATAGCTGTTTGAATGTGGACCGGGAGTAGTATAATCCCGAAAGAGGCAGTGTCACCTTTAAACTGACGTAAACATAAATACCCTCACCTATGTCCAACTGACAAGCGCTTTACTAGGGGCGCGCGAGCGCAGACAGCCCTTGATCTCAGGAGATATCTACGTCCCACGAGAGCCAGAACCATGGCAAAGCCCCATGAAACGGCTGACGCCGGACCTTACTGGCGAGAGCCAGCTAACAAACAAACAACAACGACACTGTGATGGATTAGTTCGGTACGATCAGCAGCTGGCCACTCCCAGCGGTCACCTACCAGGTGCCACCTGATGTCACTCATGTTTCAACACGTCCCGACACCCCAGCACAACATACCACCAGAACACGCCATCCAGCCTCGACTATACTGATAACGGTCGGAGAATGTGCTGACCTAATGGTCTACGTAACGTGACAAAAAAAATCATATTTCGTAGCATGTTCCCAAAGTTTTCCAGCTAGCGTGGCAATCTTTGGTCGTGACCTGTGCCGCGTTCCCTGGCCCAGACTCTCGCCTGCTCGCTTCATCCCCCCGCGGCTGCCGTGCCGTCTCACTAACCGTTGTGTTTGAAGACGTCGATGGTGGCTCCAGACAGCCGCAGACCCAGGATGAGCGACGCGTGGTTCAGCTGGTCGCTGATGACCAGCGAGCCGCGGCCTACCAGCGTCGGGATGTTCAGCGAGTTGGTCGCGAACCCCATCGAGAACGTGACGGCGTCCTCCACTCCGAGGTACTCAGCCACCAGGGCCTCCAGCTCGTCCTGGCACTGCTGACTGCCTGCCAAGAGGTCAGAGCAGGGGTCAGTAAACAGAGGCAACATTCAGAACGGGCACCAGGGCCCCAGCCTGTTCAAGAGGTCAGAGTAGGGGTCAGTCACAGGGGCAGCATTCAGCACGTGCCACCAGGGCCTCTCAGCTCGTCTGGCACTTGGCTGACTGGCCCTGCCAAGAGGTCAGAGCAGGGTCAGTAACAGGGGCACATTCAGCACGGCCACCAGGGCCTCCAGCTCGTCCTGGCACTGCTGACTGCCTGCCAAGAGGTCAGAGCAGGGGTCAGTAAACAGAGGGGCACATTCAGCACGGCCACCAGGGCCTCCAGCTCGTCCTGGCACTGCTGACAGCCTGCCAAGAGGTCAGCACAGGGATCAGCACACAGAGGGGCAACCTTCAACACGGCCACCAGGGCATCCAGCTCGTCCTGGCACTGCTGCAGCTGCCAAGGAGGTCAGCACAGGGATCAGCACACAGAGGGGCACCTTCAAGCAGGCGGCCACCAGGGCCTCCCAGCTCGTCCTGGCACTGCTGACAGGCCTGCCAAGAGGTCAGCACAGGGATCAGCACACAGAGGGGCACATTCAGCGCGGTTATGAAGGCAGCGGCACGGCACGGTACACCTGGTGTGAGATTAAGCCAACGTGATGCTTTATTCTGCTGTTTTACACGGATGCTTCAACGAATCGTGGGTATTAATTGATAGCTTTTACGGGGAAGCTGAGTATCTCTTATCGCATGCCAAGTATCTGGACTGTTCGCAAATTGTAAGATAGTTTATACCTATAAACCGCTCATCTATAGCCAGTAATAAATAATAGTTTAACCTCATGCTCAATAATTAAGAAACATTTAAATAAAATCCAAAATATATTGTCTACCGTGGGTCTTCTTCAGTGGATATTACGTATATATTACATATAATATTACTTATAGGATATAACATATAGGATATTACAGTGGATAGCTAGCGTTAGTAAAATAAACTATTATTTAACAAACATTTTCTAATTATGCTCAGAATAACGTAAAACATAATTAAAATATACAGCCAGTTTGAATCATACTTTTCAACCCTGATAGGCTTTTCGGAAACAATAATGCTTAAGTCAAGCATTGTAATGACATAAGTATTGTACTTCAAAAAGTAGCCCTGGTATGCCAACAAGTCCTCAGTCTTTCACGCTGCTCTACCACAAACTCGTCCTCGTGTCACGCTGCTCTACCACAAACTCGTCCTCGAGACACGCTGCTCACCACAAACTCGTCCTCGTGTCCACGCTGCTCTACCAACAAACTCGCCTCGTGAACACGTCCTGCTCTATACCACAAACTCGTTTCCTCGTGAAAGACCTGCTCTAATACACAAACTCGGACCTCGGACACGCTGCTCTACCACAAACTCGTCCTCGTGACACGCTGCTCTACCACAAACTCGTCCTCGTGACACGCTGCTCTACCACAAACTAGTCCTCGTGTCACGCACATGGTCAGAGTCCGGGTAAACAAGGTTCCAGAAAGTCATTACCACACAAAGCCCCCTATTGAATGCAGCAGCAATCATCTTCACTGACACTGACGTAATTGAGTGGTTAACGCTGAAAGAATGATGTCACAAAGTCACGGCCAACTCCTGAAGAGTCGCCTGTTGAGCCGCCATTGTCAAGTGACTACTTTGCGTTAGTATCAACGTCATATTTACGTCAGCGCCGGATAAGCGAGATTAAACTCTGATGATGCCCAATGACGGCGATTCCTGGGATAACGGCTGTTGACAGAGAAAACCGCAGAACATCTGTCTAGCAATCTCACCACTGAGTTCAATTATTCATTTTGGATAACCGCTCTCTAGCTGAAGCCGAGACAATTATTTACATGTGTAACAAGTGTAACATGAACCGTAGTGATCTCTGTGGTTATGCGCTGAGTTTTTCAGAGTGTCCGCAGTCAGCTCAACAACACATACATATCTCACCCAGCATGTCGTATCACAACCTCACACGTTCAGATCCTATAGCTCGGACACACCACTCAAATCAACCTCAAGACCACATCCCAGGTCCGGCCAGCCCCGGCAGGCTCGCAGGACGGGCCCCGCAGGACAGCCTCGCAGGACAGCCTCGCAGGGCAGCCTCGCAAGACAGTCTCGCAAGACAGCCCCGCAGGACAGCCTCGCAAGACAGCCTCGCAAGACAGCCTCGCAAGACAGCCTCGCAAGACAGCCTCGCAGGACAGCCTCGCAAGACAGCCTCGCAAGACAGCCTCGCAAGACAGCCTCGCAAGACAGCCTCGCAAGACAGCCTCGCAAGACAGCCTCGCAAAACAGCCTCGCAAGACAGCCTCGCAAGACAGCCTTGCAAAGACAGCCTTGCAAGACAGCCTGCAAAGAACGCCTCTGCAAGACAGCCTTGGCAGACAGCCTTGGCAGACAGCCTTGCTAAGACAGCCTCGCAAGACAACCTCGCAAGACAAGCCTCGCAAGACAGCCTCGCAGGGTGATACCCCAGGGCAGGTGATACCCCACAGGTGATACCCCCCCCCCCCCAGACCACAGCGCCGCCTACCGAGGTGCATCCTGGAGCTGCAGGAGGCGATGCCGTTCTGCCGTAACATCCGCTCCGCCGTCTCCGTGCATGGCCCCGAGCTCTCGGCGAAACCCAGATAGTTGTACGAGCCGAAGTTGATGCATTGTTTCACCTCGCCTGTCCGCCTGCCGGGCAGAGAGGGGGGGGGGGGCAGGGACGGTCAGTTAAATTCAATTTCAACTCCACAGCAAGGTCGCCGACGGTAACCAGGCGACAAACGACGGTCAATTCTGCCGGCGGCGGTATCAATCGATAAAACCATTGTATGATGACGTCACGAGTATCACGGTCAGCCACACTGATATTATCGGGGGGAGGGGGTGGGAGGTGGACATAGCGTCAACGGTGTTTACAAGCACGTCATTCATGAATCATCGACACAATCGCCTCTTATCCGTCGGTTCTGGCGACACCGCCATCAGGTGAAATCGATGGTAGAACTAGAGGAACCATCGATTGCAGCCCCTCAAGAGCTAACAGCACACCGGCCGCACGGCCACTGACTTCACAGTGTCGTCATCAAAGTGTGCTATGACCCAGGAGCTGACGTCGGACCGCAGACTTCAAACAAAGAGCCGCCGCTGCGGGGCGCTGTGATGTCGACCAGCACTGGACAGCGCTGGTCGGCCAGGTGCTATTGACTCGATATAGACGTGGCCGCGGCACGCACCACCACGGTGACCTTTCATTGCAGCCGCCGCAGGTCAGGACACGTCAGCGGCGGGCGGTACTCACAACTCACTAGCGTGCTAATGGTATGCAAAGCGGCCGGGCCACAAGGGAGTGAGGATTAATCATGGAAGGTGGGACACACGGGTCGGCTGCCGTTCCAACAACGATGGCATTCAGTACGCGGAGGGAGTTTCCATGGATCTTTGGCATACAGATGACCTAGAAGTTAGAACTGCCAAGTCTGTCTGCTTATCGTTGCTAGACTGCAATTTCCGCCGATATTTCAGAAATATAACGTAATTCTAACACACGGTCCTTACTCTGATGCAATGCATATCACATAACGCTCATGAGGAGTTAGATCGATCCACACACGTCACAAACACAGCTGTTCCTGCATAGATGAAATACACTGACAACGTCCACATACACATGTAGGCTGGTAGTCAACTGTGCAAAGGGTCACACCCGTGTAACGCAAACACACGAACGCACGCAACCGCGAAAAATTAGGTTAGGAAATAGCCACGCCAGCCGGAACTAAAACCGCAAACCATTCGCATAAAGCGCTGTCCGTAGCCACTCAGTGGGAGGTGCGACGCTGGCTATGCCTCATAGCGTCCTTAAGTGTGTACAGCAATGCCCCCCACTCGCTCAGACGCACCGCGACCCAAAACGAAGCAAAATCACACACATACAGAGCGGCAAACCAGGTCGACGGGCAGGCAGGTTATCACGACGTCCAACGGCACACACGCATTCGATAACAGGCCGCTAACAAACAAACGCTGGACGCCACCGCCGCGGGCCGGCGACGGTCCGATAAGGCCAGTCCAATCTGTGGCAAAGCGTGCCGGCGGCCGGTGCAGTGTGCTAAGCAGAGGGGCGCCGTGGTGCCCCCCGGTCGGGAGGGACACAGTGGGCCAGCATTCGACCGGAGTATGTCGCCAACCCGCGCGGTGGGCAGCACGGCCGACACGGACGTGTGTTAGATAGATAGATGCATAGTCTGTAGCGGCAGTACAGCATGTCATAAAAAGAGGTACAGCAGGGGCAGAACAGCAAGCTGGCGAGGAGAAGAGTAGGGTAGTGAGGTTCAGAGCAGTCGGCAGCACCACAAAGCAGACCAATGACGCAAACAGAATCTGATGAGGCATATCACAGCGTTAGTTCTCAGCAGAGAGGTGTTGGATGAAACCAGAGGCCAGTCCGGTACAGGATAAGCTGTGGCAGACATGCCGGGAAGTAAATAGCCGAGAACCACAGTCATGCCTTTGCAAGCGCGAACATGACGAGAAATGAATGCTGTAAGCCGTCCACGGGTCCATGTAGATTGTAGGGGCCAGCACGGGTCCATGAAGGGGCCAACTGCGTCGGGCCGTCGACCCTCAGACCAAGACCAACGACCCGCTCTGACAGAGATGCCAATCAGCGGTACCAGGTGGGGCGACATATCGGTTTCCAGCTATATTTGGTCAGGTCAGGACCAGCACGTTGAGCCCGTTTAAAACCATCTGGTGTGAGACTTCCTGTAACAAATACACCGTATTAGAACACCACCAGTGGCCTGATGCGTCCGACACACACCGGGCGCGCTGGCCAACACCCCAAAGCTGAACATGACTCGACTACCCAGCGCTGCTGATCCAAACAGACACTAATGCCACCGCATCACGTAATCCGAACATTACCGGGCCAAAGGGGAGCGAGCCGGCACGTTTCCACGATCGAAACCGCCACAACTACGCCATACCCACTACCCAGCTCTCGTGTCCAAACAAAGCACACGTCACTGGTTTCCGCCGAACCCATAGTATCGCGTCCCCGCACAACTGCGGTGACTCAAATGAACACACGCCTACATACACACCACACACAGCGCCGGGCCGACCAGTGACCAGCCGCCATGCCGGGTGGCACGGGCCTCACGCCACCCCGCGCCACGTGACGTCATCAGACGGCCACGTGACGTCATCAGACGGCCACCTGCCCCGCGCTGTCGCTGTCGCCCGGATTACCGCGCCCGCCGCGCTGGGCAGACGATATCGGAACTATTGACGCGGCGACCTGGAGCTTTGTTATGCCCTGATTGCTGTGGACGGTCTCAGGTCGGAGGAGGAGATTAGCAAAACGCATTACAAGACGGCGGCAAGGATCGATTGAAATGGGGTTTATGTTGTGGCGCACTGCCGGTAGTTGGAAGAACGTCCCCAGCCCCAAGGTTCTTCCCTGGAAAACTGAAAGGCCCAATGCGTGGACTGGTGAATGTCGACAGGCCAGATGTAATTAATTCATTTAAATTTCGGGCCTCAGCCAGTTGCCGACATCCACAAACAGCCTCGTGCTCGCCGGAGGTCCACCGTATCCCATCACATCTCGTTTTGCGAGCAAACGCGCCTCTGTCGCGCCCCGTCACAACGGCTGAGATGTCCATTCCTGAGTCGCCGCTTATATGACACGCGTGTAGTATTCGTTACTCTCAACACCCACGTGTCTGGTGTCCCTGTTTCCCGCGACAAGTGCGATGGTCGCGCACGAGGGCCGGGACGACGCCGCGACACGCGGGCAGTCCACCACCAGACTCCGCCGACGTGACTCGACGTGGTCACGACTCGGTACCTCTCGGTACGACTGACGCTGTCGCCGACGACCCCGGAGTGTGCGGCGAAACGTTGACGCCGTAACTCAATGTACTGCATTCACAGACCCCCGCAGACGTCTGAACGAGCGGGACTGCACGAGCCCCGTATCTGGGACGCACGAGCGAGGTGGTGGACGATTAACGCCCAGTCACAACGGCGGCGGGGAACGACGGTGACGGTGTGACGATGTGACGCTGACGGTGACGGTGACGGATCCTTTCAATCCTTTCGATCATTTAACATATTTGGCATAAAAATAAAACTCTTCTCATGCGGCGTCTGTTTTCGACCGACAACGATGGTCCTCCGGAAAAGCACAAACACGCACGAACAACTGTTCTTCAGAGGTTCCTCTGCTGTTCCTCTGCCACATAAGCCAGGCTGATTCGTGTAATTGTATAGTGCAGAACAAATATTCTGTCCATTTCCACGACACCACTGTCGGTGCTGCACGCAGTGGAATCCAATGAAACTGGTTATGCCCTCGCCCCTGATACCGCGGGCGAAGGCTATAGTAATAGCATTGAATTCTACCGCGTGCAGCACCGACAGAGGTGGTGTCGTGTAAGTGGACAGAACAATGTTCCGAACTGTACAATTACATACATACGCCGCCAAGGGCCGTTCGTGAGTCTGACACTGCGCTCGTTAGTAAATTAATTTGTACTACACTCGGCAATTAAAGAGCCCGGGTACTGTCAGCGCGCTTGATGGGGGGGGAGGTATCGAGCTATCACGCCCCCCCCCGTTCCCGCCCACCCTGTGGTACAGTTACACAGAACACACAGAACACACAGAACACACATGGACACACGATGACAACACCATGGCACATAGAGCACACATGGCACACGAGCACACATAGCACACATAATCACCACATATCACGAACATATCACACATAATACACATAACACACATAACAGCACGAGCATAACAAGAGCACACATGGCACACATAACCACAGGCACACATAGCACAACATAGCACACATAGCACCACACATACGCACACATAGCATAACAGCACAACAGAGCACACGAGCACGCAGAGCACACACATCACGCATATCACACATAGCACAGGAGACAACAGAGCTCAGAGGCACACAGAACACAATCAGAAACACACAGAGCACACATATCACACAAAGGCACATAGAGCACATAGGCACAATAGAGCACCACAGCAGCAACCAGAGCACACATATAACTACTATCACACAGAGCACACACACAGAGCACAACAGAGCACACATAACACACAGAGCATCACAGGGCACACATAGCACAGACATAACACACATAGCAACATAGCACCACATAGACCCATAGCACAACATAGCACACATAGCACACATAGCACACTATCACACATATCACAGCAGAGCACACATAACAACACATGAGCACACATAGCACACATAGCACACATAATATCACACAGGCGCAACACATAGCACACATAGCACACTAGCACACTGCACACATATCACACATATACATCATATCACACAGAGCCACACATAGGCACACATACACCATAGCATGAAACACAAGAGCAACACAGAGCACACGGGCACACAAGAGCACACAAGAGCACACAGAAGCACACAAAGAGCACACAGCGAGCACACAGAGCACACAGAGCACACCATAGCACAGAACGCACACAGAACACACCAGGCACACAGACCACACATAGCACACATAAGCAACGATAGCACCATAGCACACATAAGCACATCATAGCACACATAGCACACAGACCAACACAGACCACACAGAGCAGACAGGAGCACACAAGAGCAACAGAGCACACAGAGCACACAGAGCAACACAGAGCACACAGAGCACACACGAGCACACATGCACAGAGCTACAACCAGAGCACAGCAGAGCACACCATAGCACACAGAGCACACAGAGCACACAGAGCACACAGAGCACACAGAGCACACACATAGCACAGAGCACACAGAGCATACAGAGCACACAGGGCACACAGAACACACAGATCACACATATCACATATCACACAGAGCACATAGAGCACATAGAGCACACAGAGCACACATATAACACATATCACACAGAGCACACATAACACACATAGCACACATAGCACACATAGCACACATAGCACACATAGCACACATAGCACACATAGCACACAGACCACACAGAGCACACAGAGCACACATAGCATACAGCACACAGAGCACACAGAGCACACATAGCACACACATCACGCATATCACACATAGCACAGAGCACACAGAGCATACAGAGCACACAGGGCACACAGAACACACAGAGGACAACAGAACAACAACAGAGCACACAGACACGACAGAGCACACAGAGCACCAGAGCACACAGGCACACAGAGAAACGACAGAGCACACAGAGCACACAGAGCAACACAGAGCACACAGAGCACAAAAGAGCACGACAGACAACACAGAGCACACAGGCACACAAACACACAGAGCACAACAGAGCACACAGAGCCACACAGAGCACACAGAGCACACAGAGCACACAGAGCACACAGAGCACACAGAGCACACAGGGTGCGCCGGCACCGCGAGACGGCCAGTACCGCGTGTTCAAAGGTGCTGTAACTCCGACCCAGAAATCAGGCGCTCAGTGACACCGGCAGCTCTGGACTGGGAGTGGCCAGCACACGTTGACTACATTACACCATACATTACAAGATAGGACCAGATATTTTAGACAGGTTTCCCTTCAAATCTAAGCCTGCATTCAGGCCATTCAGCCAAACCGCAGACCAGTCGCCGGAACCATTTGTCTGCCAACGAGTGTACAGAATCCTCCACGCTTCTGTTGAGGAATGTATAAACACATTATGCAGTGCAGGCTAGAGCTGCCGCTTTCTGCAACCCCAGGCACGGCAAGGCGGGAAAATTCGGACACGGCGTGAGAAATACCTCTGTTTGTTGATGAAGTGTCCAACGAATGTCCGATAGTGAAGGCTGTGTTGTCTGGCATAATGGGAAGCGTATTTTTTAGGTGAACATTCAATGTGAAGATATGTAGTTTTATCCCTCCAAATATATGGAAACCCTGATGATGCAGAAACGGGTTTAGGCAAGAACAGAAGCTGAAAGATAAGACCTTTTTATATCAATATACCCCTCTGGCTACCCACATGCTAACGCAGTCCCCAACTATGGCCATTTGCCGGTGAATATCCGGAGGGAGGGGTGCGGAGTGCGGACACTGACCGTCACACTGCACGTGAGGGACAGCTCGGATAGTCGAGGATATCAGACAGGACTTCTGTTCGCGTGTCAATGTCCCATCAGTCGGCCGTTGCCTGACCCGCTCTACCACCGGGGTCCGGGTGCAAAACCCAAACCAGATGGTGGGAAACATGTCGCTAAATTCCACAGATAAGCTGTAAAACGGGCAAATTCCAGCGTGCTTAAAAATACTATAAGCGGTGTACTTAACCGAACTCCGAAGACTCTAAAATACGACTGCAGGACGTCGCTCTGAACTAGGAAGGAGACTTCAGCGCACTCTGCGTTTTATTTTAGATTCGCCAGCCAGAGGCCAGCAGCCACCACCGCCGGGCCTGGACGGCGAACGTGAGGGTTGTCATGCNCACCGACACGGAACTCGGCACCGAGACACGGAAATCGGCACCGGCAGCAGTGCGGGAGAGTGCAGAAGAAGTGGGTACCGGAAGCCGTGCGGGAGTCGGTATGGGACGAGCGCAGACCGGATAGGCGGCTCAGAAGACGTCATGCAAATTGGGAACTCAAGGTCAATGGCAATGTTATGTTTCCGCTCCTGCGCTCAGAGTTTAATAATTTTCCTTATTTGCTACGTCAACATGCCAGTATGCATAACCATCCCGGATCTTTCAAGGGAAGAGCTTGTATATCTGCTATTCCTATCATTTCGAAGCTGAAGGCATTCAGCGCCAGCCCGTCTCCGGCCGCCATGGCGGCGGCGGAGGCAGCATGTGCAGCCGAGCCGAGAGCGTGCCGTCCGGTCCCCGTACGTCCCGTCCAGGTCCCGTCCGTCCTGTCCGCCGCGTCCGTCTGTCTGATCCATTGTCTCTGTCCTGTCTTCCTGTCCTGTTCCTGTCCTGTCCTGTCCTGTCCTGTCTGTCCTGTCCTGTCCTGTCTGTTCCTGTCCTGTCCTGTCCCTCCGTCGTCCCGTCCCGTCCCGTCCCGTCCCGTCCCGTCCCGTCGCGTCCGTCGTCGTTTCCCGTCCGTCCCGTCCCGTCCGTCGCGTCCTGTCCGTCTGTCTGTCGTCTGTCCTGTCCTGTCTGGTTTTTCCCACCTCTGGGTCCCCCTTGTTTTTCCCTGTCCTGTCCTGTCCTGTCCTGTCCTGTCCTGTCCTGTCATGTCCTGTCCTGTCCTGTCCTGTCCCGTCCTGTCTGTCACTTGTCAGTCCCATCAGCCGCGGCAGATCGCTGGTTATCGTCCATCAGATAACGCGTACTGGGCGTGTGTAGGAGGTAGGATACAATTACAGGAGGTAGAACACACTGTCCAGACCATCTGCCAGTAGCCGCGGGACGAGGGACGAGCCATAACAGCCAAACACATAATCGCTGAGAAAGAGAGGTAAGCGCGGAAGACTGGTGCTAGGGCCAGAGCCACGCTATCAGTGCAGTCATAGCAAACACAGTGGACATATCGGACAGGGGACAAAATCGGACGGGAATTCCGCCAGCAAGCTGCAGTGTTCCGAACAGCGGACATATCGGACGGGAATTCCGCCAGCGAGCTGCAGGTGTTTCCGAACAGGCCCAGACATATCGGACAGGAATTCCGCCAGCAAGCTGCAGTGTTCCGAACAGCGGACATATCCGGACGGGAATTCCGCCAGCAAGCTGCAGTGTTCCGAACAGCGGACATATCGGACGGGGATTCCGCCAGCGAGCTGCAGTGTTGCGAGGCACAGCAGAGACTCTCAGACCAGGCTTCCTTACCGATCGCAGCGGGTCATCTCAGGGCTCCTGCGTCACAGGCATCGTGTACCCGTGAATCAAAGGTGACACTGATCCGATACTTTGCAAATACCTGAAGCCACGCAATGGCGCTGAACAAAGCATTTACAACGACGAGCTGATGTACACTAGGTACAGTCGGTTTTAGAACGGGAAATTAAGTGCCAGTCGGCTATCGGAGTGAGCTTCGGACAGACTAGAATGGGAAGGAAACATGCCTACAACGGATGGTGTGAGTGGTGAACAGCGACCAGCTATCAGCTAACAGCTTCAAAATGGCTGATTTCGGACATTCACCGGGACTCCACTCTCACCATTCATCGTTTCACATACATCGGTAATAATACTGCATAATGCAAAGCATTGGGTTAACACTTCCAGCAGCCCAGCGTTCAGATGAAACCGGACGGAGAATATGCACACTGCACTGAGTGCACAATGCACACATCAATTCCAGGAAGACATGCCGCTACTAGGCCGTGGGCGACGGGCGTCCTCCCTCAGGAAGTGAGTATCTGGTCTTCCAGCCCAGCACATTCGACGGTCGGGGATTCCTAAGAGTGTTCCCGTCACGTCGGCAGATCTGACACTTAACATCTGATAGTGCAGGATTCTGGACTAACGTCAGCATGCTCGCTATTTAGCGATAGCAGATAGTGGCGGTCTATCTAAACAGCTAGTGGCGTTCTATCTAGCGCGATAACGCTTCATCATACCTTGCTCTGCTGCTGCGTACCATCCTGCCCTGGCCAGTTCCACCGGCTCTTGCCTTTTCATTTCTCCTCTGCCTTAATCTGTCAGTACTCTGTCCCACTCTGATCTGCCCCATCCCGCCTCCCCCAACCCGTCTAGAGTCATCCTATCAGGGTCCTAGGATTTCTTTGAAGCCAGGGTGCGGAGTGTTAAATTTATCCTACAAATAGCTATAGAGAGTGGAAAATTCTGCCTTAAAATCACCGTAGAGAGTGACAAAATCAGCCTACAAAAGACGCTATTAGCATTCGGCCTTTCAAAACCTCATCGCATCAGAATCAGCTGTTACAAATAGCAATAGTTTCTCAACCTGCTTTTTCATTCACATGTCAATATAAGCATTAGCCGTTTTCATGATGGCTTATTTTGCGCGAAATGTTTTAAAACATTTTAAAATGTTGTAAAATGTTTCAGTGGTAGCCGTCTTCACGATGGTCTAATTTGCGAGAAATGTTTTAACCCTCGCCGTATGGGGCCGTAGGGCGAGGGATGAAACATTTTTTCGCCAATTAGTCCATCGTGAAAGCGGCTACTACTAAAACATTTTAAAACATTTTAAAATGTTTTGAAAAAATTCGCGCAAAGCGTGAAAACGGCTTTTATTAATATTAATAAAAGAGTGGACAAATATTGCGCACAAGATGTTGTTTTCCACCCAAATTTTGCAATCCTAGGAACAAACAGTGTTCTTGAAAATGCTTTTCAGAGGTGTCATGAGGTGTTTCAGATGGCTCAGGAGGTAGAAATGAATAAAAATTGGCTTAATAATAACTTGTTTCAACGCATGAAAGACACAGTTAGTAAAACTACTCACATACTAGTACTACCTCAGTTAATGAATATACATAGTTTTCATCATGTTCATTGTATAATTAATTATATCAACATCACTGATATTTAAAACCGTCATTATGAAAGTTGCCATACGTGCAGCATTGCAGGCTTTTTTAGTGACCCTAATGTTCTGTACAGCCGGGCTTTGATTGTGGAAATGTTCAACAAACAACAATTGCATATGTTGGCTTGACAGCTTCAGGACCGCACACAATTTGAAAATCACACAACACCAGTAAACATCTGAAATTTCAGGCCAACCCAGCATGAACCACAAAGGTAACCACAGCAAGGAAAGTGAAAATTAATAACATTAATTACATGAAAAAATGTAAAAACTTCATAAAATCAGAATATGTAAGCCAAGCACACAAAAAGTAATACTAGTTTTTGTGCCAGACTATTATCAACATAGGTAGGTAACTCAACTTTTCAAGTACCTATTCATATAAGATGATATAGGTATTTTAACCCAAAATAAAGGTTCATGATCAAGTGGACTGTGCACCAAGACTGCCAATCACAAACCACCATAATGTAAATAGTTAGGCTTCATTAAAATGCAAAAATGGTAGACATTATTAGAGCATTCTGCATTGGTTCTACAATTATCCCAAGTTATCAAGTCATGTTTCTTATAGCGGGGAAATGCCAGAGAATGTTTAACTTTCTTTCAGAGAAAAAAAACTACCCGTGCTCTTCGTGGTGAATCGATAGGCATAAGATATAATTTCACGATTTCTGCAAAACAATCAAAATTAATTCATAAAACACTTCCTCGCTCCGGGGTACAAGACCACGTCGATAACCTGAATTTCCCTCACCGAAACTTGCACTGAGCAAAATGCATTTGAGTTGCGCCAAATAATCGTCATTGGTTTGCGCCACGATATCACTGGGATGCGGCTAATTTTCAACACCCATGAAAACGGCGAGGTAAATTGCGAGGTCGATTCGGAATATGTTGACATTAACTGGCCTATTTCAACCCAATTTTTAATTTTTATGATTCCTAACAAATAAGAAGATCTGACATAACAAATCAAAATTAATGATAATCAGAAAAAATATACAAAGGTCTGGAAAACACGTCGTCTTTTTTTTTTAAGTTTAGCTTCACATATCAGGGGTCACTGACACCTCTGAACATTTTTGCCGGAGCTAGCTTGGCATTTTGGAAACTTATTAAAAAAAAAACACCACACACAAGATACTGAAAGTATGAAGAGAACTCACCTAAGTAATTAAAAAATAATCAGCTCAATATACGTGAATTACTTTTTGTTGAAAGCCCTTATTAACTTTTGCATCTACTTAAACCCTTACACATCGTAGCCTTTCTATCTGGGGTACATAAGCAATCGAAGAAAGTGGCATGGTAAGTCATAATTGAAGATTTCGACGAAAATATTTGATGGATGTGAGAAACTTCGCAAAAAAATATACGATAATCGATTGATCTAACAACTGAAGGCCCCATGCCTAGCCGATCAGTAGTTATGGATTGGGCTAAAGATCCGCCAGGGTGTCAATCGACCTCGATTTATTACCTCCACCTTTTTACGAGGCTACTAAATTACTACCAATGAAAACAACAAAACTTATTTTTACGATATTTCTCTGCCATTGTGGTGAATGTAACCAGTATTTATGCATGTTTGTTCAAGTATTAATGTGTTTTATTAAGCTATTGTCTTGTCTTCAATGACATGCAAAATACTAAATTAACATCCAGTTTAAATAATGTGTTGATAAGGCAGCAAATTTCAAGACCACAGAGCCGGCGTCGGGCCTGAAGCCGTATCTTGAACTCAGGCGTGCCAGCTCTCATTGCGAGCTCAGCACAAAGTTCGGGGGTTAAATATGTCTAATGTATAATGAAGTAGACATTGCAGTTGCAGGTTTGCCGACTAAGCGAGTGCTGACTGCTGCCACATGTGGCCGAGCTTGATGCCAGTTGCCATCTTCAATTAAGAGCGGTGGCAAGGTGGCGAATGCCGGTTCTTTTTTCGATTTGGACGGGGGTGAAAACTCCGGCTTGACTTATTTTTGCGAGGTTAAAAAGATTTTAATTTAGGTGTCATTTCCATCCCAAAATTTATGGTTTTCAGAAACACTGGCCTAGGACACTGCATCCTATCCCGTCCCTGCGCCAGCAGAAGAGTTCGTTTGCTATCACCCGTCCCCAGTAGTACGCTCTCTCTTGTTCCCACCTCGACCCACATGTAACCAACAACCCACCCGTCCCCGTCCCCGTCCCCGTCCCCGTCCCCGTCCCCGTCCCCGTCCGTTCTCCCACCTGTAGCTCCAGCCATAGTTGGGTGTCTCGCGGACCTGGACGTCGATCTGACCGCCCGGGCAGCTACCCAGGGGGGTGTTGAAGCATGCCGACATCCGCCGGTACACGTTCCGGATGTAGAAGCTCTCGAAGCTGAGGTAGAGCGGGGTGTAGCCCTGCGGAGCAAGGGACGGTCACATGGTCAGCGACTCAGCACCATGAGGGACACGGAGGCTCCCGAAAGACACGGCTTCATTGAGAGCGAGGAGAGACGTGGAGAGCATTGAGAGACACGGTACGGAACACGGAGACTCGGAGACTACTGAGACGCACGGTTAACGCAGGAAGGAACACGGAGACAGGGAGACATACGGCATGGTACACGGGATACAGAGACTGCAACTGCCCTCCCGATCGGTACACCGGCAGAGTGGAGACTTGGGCGTGTTCTGACCCGTCGATTCACACGGGATTTCTGGGAATCGGTACCAAAGTCTTTTCTACCGATTCCCGAAGCAACGAGGTAACAGGAATAGCAATGTATAAGTGCATTGACGAACTGTGGTAGAGTAGTGCAGTCCAAATACCCACCGGGGATTGCAGGGATTCCCGCCGGGAATGTGACGGTCAGAACACAGCCTTAGATTGCCTTCAATGGTGACAGACAGGTGCAGGACTATACGCAATCGAGGAGCGAGGACAGCGTGGGTTGGAAGTTCGGTCAGACGGTTCGGTCCGCAGGTAGATAGGCCGGGACACAACAGGCGTCCTAAACAGCGCGCTATATCACGGGCCGATTCAGCAATAAAATACAAACGACCTAAATACAAAGGACGTGCCAGGTCGGCAATAAAACGACGGTTAGTGGGGCGTTAAAGCGTCATATACTGACATCGTTGAGCAATGAGCATAGCAGTAATATTGCAGCATTAGCCATTAACCACGTGTATGTAGACTAATAAACATTGCAAACTAACAGCCTTCGGATTAACCGGTTATGGTCAGTTATACATTCCTATTCATTCGTGTCAGCGGGGTTTCTCTGTAACGTCAACAGGAGAGATAAATCGCTTCACAAGTTCGCTTATCTGATACGTGCATTGTATCCTGCCCGCGGTATTTGTTTATTTGTACGTGTGCAACTGACTGACACCGGCTGGCCGGGTGTGCCATAGTGATCGAGCGAGGGTAAAATGTAAAGCACTGTCCACATATTACCTGTATTGCCATGGTATTGGTAAGTGTACCAACCGACACGAGCTGGTCTATCGTTCAGCAGAAGTAACTACTGTGTGGAGGGTGTGGCTAGTTGAACTGATTCAGCATTGCCCGAAAGTGGCGAACCCAAACATCCGTATACACTATACATAGTCGACGAATCTAAGCCCAGTTTTGTCAGGGAGGCACGAATACCCCACTTAGGCACGAATACAACATACACGTACGTCACGTGCATGGTTTGTACACTTGACGATACATTGCAATATGTGGCATCATATCCTCTAAAAAGATATGATGTAGGATGTAGGATGTAGGATGTAGGATGTAGGATGTACGATGTACGATGTACGATGTACGATGTACGATGTACGATGTACGATGTAGTATGTAGTATGTAGGATGTAGGATGTAGGATGTCCAGTGCCCACGGTCTAGATTCGGAATCTTGTTCGCAGAAAAATGTGGCAACTCTTGATTGATAAATTCAGCATGCTAAGAGCAAAAATAGCATATGACAGTTAATTTTGAGACAAAATAACTTTACAAGGATTTTTACCGGACCCGGAGGGACTATTCGTATATGCGTATATTCACGGTCGTGGAGTTATCCACTAAGTAGTGGCTATTAAGCCCCGAGTCAAAATTTGAAACACAAGGGGAGGCCCGGGACAACTGACACTCACCATCGCTCTGAAACACATCAGAGTTTCGCATTGGGCCTTTTTGATACATCATCATGTGATGTCAAATATCTGTCAATATTCATTTAATCTGTAAAATGCATCGCTACACAAGAAGTAGTCGAAAACGAGACCCTGTGAGCTATTCAACAAAAGTAAAGACACCACATTTACTCACAGTTACTCAGCATTACGAGGCGGAACGAACATGACCCGGAACGTTGACAGTGGTGATTTGAATGAGTCGTTATCAGCATAGTGACGTCGACTGAGTAGGTAGGTCTGAAAGGGTATGAGTAGGTAGGTCTGAGTGGGTATGAGTAGGCAGTTCAGTTCACGATGCGATACTATTGATACTACAGTCGGCACTTTATACGAGCTATACTCGGTAAGCGTGCCAGGACGATGAGTCAGACGCCAGAAATCAGGAATAGGCACTACGTCGGCACGGCATCAGATACGGTAATAATGAATACAGGCATGAGCGCATGCTAACGGACTGAATGAAGCGGAATGAGCTTTACGTGGACGGTGTCCCGATGCAATACGCTGAGTGGATACGTACAAGTCTCGTGTGGAAAGCGAAACGACTGGCACGTGCGTGCTAGTTCGCTAAGGAGCTGTAGAAACTTACAACGTGGCTTGCAAAAATGTGAAATATTCCATTACATAGCGAGCGCCGAGCAGTGGCCTAAATACGAGAGATCGGGTAGCGCTCGCTCGTCCTTCCGTGGTATATGGGGGACAAATATGAATATGAGCGGCCCGATCCAGCCCTGCCCGACCCATGGCGACGCTTTTGAGAAGCTCACATCTATGCAACCGCACGTCCGATAGACAAGCGGACTTCTTTGCTGAGTAGCCCCATCCAACCCACCCTGTTTGAGACCAGTGCCGACTCATGTGGGCGACTAGTAGTCACCCACACGAGTCGGCACTGGTATAGTCACTGACTACCACTGCGCGTGGCGCGTGCCGCGTGAGCGGTGTTGAAGTGCTTTCTCGCAAAAACTCCGTAACGGCTGGGCAGATTGTGTGCAAATTTGGTGTGTGATTAGGAACCCCTCAGTCGCCACTTTCCCACAATTCAGAGTGGGGTGACTCTGCATGTGCGCACGTGCACATCCCTATCTTTATCTCGGAAACGGCACAGCCGATTGTGTTCAAATTTGGTGTGTGGTTAGGGACCTCCAATCGCCAGTTTCCCACAAGTCAGGGGTGGGGTGTCTTTGCACGTGCGCACGTGCACACCCCCATGATATATAACAGGAACGGCTGAGCCCATTGTGTAAAAATTTGATGTGGTTAGGGACCTCTCAGCCACCACTTCCCCACAAGTCAAGTGTGGGTGCCTCTGCACGTGCGCACTGTTTTGCATTTCAGAAACTACTTGCCTGATCGAGTTGAATTTCGCCATACATTTCCTTCACGCTCGCTCGTTTATCGCCAACTACGGCGCGCTACTGGTATTATCATGCTTCAAGGTATATTGAGCAATGAATAACAGAGCAGACAGGACTGACATGATATACACAAAGCATAATACAGCTAAAAAATACGAGAAACTTAACAGCGACACAATTTCGACATAGCGAAATCAACCGTTCCTTTTCACTTACGAAGATAACCAGCTTCCCTAAAAACGTTCCCTAAAAAAGCTTCCCTTCCCTAACATTACCAACGCTGGCAGCAACTTGCAACTGCAGTGATTTCGCAATGCAAATGATGAACTAATGTAAACGACTGAAGCAATCTGTATTTACATTATAGTCCAACGGCGACAGCACTTGGCCTCCAAACACATCCGGTCCCGCATTCGGTCCAGTCTCCGCTCAGACCCAACAGACGTGCAGGCGCAGATCCAGGATTTCGGTCAGAGGGGGGGGGGCTAGCGCCCCCTCTGGATCCGCGCCTGCCATGCAGGGGAGCCCACACCTCCCCCACCCCCAGTCGGACCGGTGTGCACTGTGCAGTGGTGGGCGGCGTGTCGTACCTGTCTGTCCTTCTCCATCTGGTGCACGGGGAACAGGAACTCCTTGACGTATCCCACGGCCACGAGGATGAAGTAGGCCAGGTAGGTAATGAACGCCACCCACAGGGTACACTCCTCCAGGGTGTCATCCTCGGCGGTGGCGGGGAGGGGTGCGGTGCGGGTCGGCGAGGCGGGAACTTTCTGTGGAGCGAGACGAGGCATGGTATGAGCGCGGGCCACAGGAGCACAGAGCGGGGGTCATGTACCGGAACAAGGTCAGAAGCAGGGTCACAGGAGCACAAGTAGCGTATCACATGTCAAAACGACGCTACATATCACAGGTCAAAGTAAGGCTACAGGTCACTAATCGCAAGTCAACCCAACTACGGTCAACTACAGGTCAACCCAGTACAATGGTGTTCAAATGACCTTCTCAGGAAGGTCAATGACAGCAGAGGATAGCAGGGTCAGTCCTAGAGGTCAGCTCAAGGTCACGGAAGGAAGACAGAGCGTGAAGTAAGACACGCTCTGTCTCAAAGCCAGTGAGCACAGATAGGCAGCTGGCAGATCGCAGGACGGCACTGGAGCTACAGAATACTGCCCCGCAGCGCAGACCCAGCTCAGCCAACGAGTCGGAGGCCGGCTCTTGGCTTTAGGAACGACGGCCTGTTTAGAGAGGCTGGAGTCCATCCAGCCGGAGGGCTCGTTAACATGCCGGGACCATGTCGAACCTCGCCGCCAGAGGACTGGTGGGTGTTCAGCATGTGTATAATGCACGCTCGTGTTCGTTATAGAGCTGTGCGGTTCTATGTTGACCAGCGAACCGTGTCGTAGTGGCTGTTATCTAGTGGAGCAAGCATGTGCTTGTATATATTCGCTTTACAGTTGTACAGTGGCATGCGTCCTGATTTTATCCCATAGCATAATCGGATCTTTAGAGAGAATCAAAGAATACAAATGGATGTGTTATAGTGTTTACGGTCAGCCAGAGACACCACATGAATACATTCTGACTACGATATGCATGGCTTTACCATGAAGCATATCCAGCGTCGATATTGAACTGGCCATCGGCGTCCGGTTCGGGTGGGGTCCCCGTGGGGGTCCGGCGGTCGGCGGTGGAGGTCTCGGCAGAGGCTGCACGTGCCGTCTGACCACTGACCAGCCGGCGGAACCAGTCGTCCCTTCCCACCGGAGTTAGACCCACCACGGACCGCTGTGGCGAGTTCAGTCAGCGGCCCACTTGTCTACAGCTCCAGCGGCGGGACTTGTGTAATATTTACAGGAAACGTCAGTTGGCGTCGCCGACTGGTCGGCCGCCAGTCGACAGCGCGGTATTACAGTGCAGGCTGCCGAGTACAGATGCGCCGGCAAGTGCCGGATGACGGTCGCTACTTAAACCGGATGCGTGCAAACTGAGGTCGACGGTGTCGGAGGTCGGACGGTCGGACGAGTACGGTGGTCGGTCGTGTGTCGGGAGCCGCCTCCACCAGCCAGCAGCGTGCTGACAGCGAATGTCAGCCACTCTAGCCAGGGAAACACCAAGGCTGTAGGCGAGGCGGTCTAGTCGGTCAGGCAGACGGCCCACAGGGCGGTCTGAGTCTATGCGGCCCAGGCAGGCACGTGGAACTATTGCGCCCGGAGGAGCTCAGATTCGTGTCTGATACGTGTTCTGATGACTTCGTTACCAGCCCGGCCCATAGGACATGAGGGGGACAATATTGCGAAAAACTTGCTATGCGACTGAAAAAAATCAATCAACCCAAAAAGGAAATACGTACTGAACAATCGAAAGCTTTCTAGGGTCACGGGTTCTGGAGTTTTTGCTATGTAAGTGCCTGCTGCGCTTGTTTTTTCGTATCATGAACTTAAAGGTTTCGCAATCGTGGCAAGTTGTCATAATTATTTCACCTCTGAATCAGTGAACAGACGCAAAAGCAGTGAGGTCGGCGCACAACATACTGTATCACGCTTCGCTTACGTAACAAACGTGACACATCCGTATATTATACTACAGCCAGAGCCGCTTGACTCGAGTTAGAATGATGAAATCAACTCAGAATCAGCATAACTCACACGTAAATGCAGTGCAAGCAAACTAGAGAAACGCTAACTTGCTGTATCGACTGTCGTGCCGTTGTAATGCACTTCGTGCCAAAGACCGAGATACATGGGGCAGGCTGACGTTCTACCGCCATAAACCTAATCCGGTTGAGGCTTTATTTTCTCCGCCGGCCGCGGTCGTTCTCGCACCTCAACCTAAAATCGGTCGACCCTCCACCTACCTCCACCGGTTGAGTAGAACCCGCCACCACTCAGCGAGCGGCTTGAGGCCAGGTGGATCGTTACGTTACGTGACGTTACGAAAGTCAGCGTTACGCGACGACAGTGTGACGACATTGTGGCGCGCATTAGTTAACGCACTAACTATCTATCTAACTATCTATATACGGTGAATCTTATACGGTGAACTATCTATATACGGTGAATCTTATACGGTGAACTATCTATATACGGTGAATCTTTACCGTCCGTTCCCGTGCTAAATCCGCTCCACCGCGCCTCAACCGCCGGGATGAACACCTATTCCGGTTGAGAGCGCTGGAACAGGCCCCATACCTCCCGCCCACGCCTCAGTCCCACCACCAGCGTACCCATGCCGAGTGAGCTATCACAGCTCTATCAGGTCACGTGACCTGACGTGATCGGCTGCGTTATCGCCGCTCCAGCACCACGTGACCCGGGCGGTTACGTAACACATCCAGCGCGTCGCCGGATATCCGCCATCACTAGGCAGTCGGCACCAACGGGTCAATCGTGGCATGCGGCATACAGAGCTGGAAAGGCTGCTCAGGATTCTCACTAGCGCCGACCCGACGGAAGAAGCTTCGTACTGCGTGACACAGACACAGTCGTGTACCATAGGCGGATCCAGAACGTCTGGATTTGGTCAGTTTGGGGAGGCCAAATCCAAAAAGTATCGCACAATTCTGAAAACTCATCGGATTTCGCTTACCTATGTATCAGTAACTGATTTAAATCAAACTTTCTTGATTAAAAGTTGCTTAGATTTCCTATTATCTCAGGAAATGTGTCAAATTTGCACCGATTTTGGGTGGTTTTGGGAGGGCCATGGCCCCCTCTGGATCCGCCCATGCTCTGTACTTGGGTCGCGCAGTACTGCGAGACTATGATCATGGATAAATACGCAATGAATCATTACTAAGAACGCCAATAGCGTGAGCAGTCGAGAGAATATACAGAACCCGAGGCGTCGTCAGCACAAAATGGGTCCTTACGCAGTAGTAGAGGATCAGCAAATTTAGAAATACAGGCCTACACGCGCGAGGGTTTACAAGCCGGCATCCGTACGACATCTGTAAAGGCTGGAGCAATACGAGCTCGCATGTTGTCGAAAGCGGCTCTAGTGGAGCAGTTGTGTGGAAGAGTATCCTGAACAAGGTAGGTGAACTGAGCTAAAGACACGTAGAACGTACATAACAAGAGTGAACTGGAATAGATTGAGGAGAGAGGACGGTGGGGGGGTAGGATGATAAGCAGGATAAGAGTCGTAGTACCTAGAGCTTAGCGCGAGTGCCGCGCCGAGAGCGGGTCTTTTTTTCGTAAACGTCGACTACTCTGAACTAACAAATGGCGTTAGTGAGAGAACTAATAGAGAAGCCCGAGACAGAAACAGATGCGTAACGGCCATCCGGGCAAGAGCAGTTTGGCATCCTCGCTCGGCCTAGCGAGAGGTCGCTACAGATCAGTACCCATCACCTGATGACCGGTCGGGTATGAGCCGGCCGTCCACCGCGCGGCGGCGGCCGGCGCCTGCGTGTGTGCGTGTGCGTGGACTGTGGCCCAGCCCGCCGGCAGTAGGGCAGCAACACACCGCGGACGGCACGGGGTCGGACGACCCGGGACCACGCGAGGCAGAATCGAGACCACGGGAGACAGAATCGAGACCACGGGAGACAGAATCGAGACAACACGAGACAGAATCGAGACGCAGCGAGACGAACGGTGCGATGACATATACGAAAAGTCATGTAGGCCATGGGCTAGGGAAGCGCTCGTCACGCTTTGACGGTCACTATGAAACGGCGCCGACGTAAATACAACTTCCCAGGTGACTGGAGGGGCGATGCAGCTTTTGCTTAAAGTTCGCGTCCGATGGCTTCTTGCTGACAGCAGACGGTCGTGGAAGCTTCCAGTTCATCGAACTCAATAGAATGGTGCGTGTCAACCTCAAAGGATGCTACGGTACTCGGGAGAAAATATGCAACATACTAGAAGTCACCAGTGGTAGTGCACTGCCGAGGTCTACTCATGGGCGTCGCTGCCACTGGGAAGTGGGAACACTAGGAACATAGACCCCAGTAATTTCATCTATCTCTAATATGGTCCCATGTTAAAGTACACGTGTACTTGGACTTGTCCCTAGTAATTTGGAATGGCCAATGGTCAATGGCGACGCCACTGAGTCTACTATCAACAATATTACAATTAACAACACAGTGATTTGATAAAGAGCAGTCCGGATTTTAAATGTGCTAATGCAACACGAGCTAAGCATCACCAACATGCCAGTAAGTAACATTTGGAATAATCATGTTTAATGTTCGTGCATGACATTGTCAATAGCCATGCAGGCTTTAACCAATGTCCATATCGTGCATGACAGACTCGGGTCTCCGTCTCAGACTCAGACTCGGGTCTCCGTCTCAGACTCAGACTCGGGTCTCCGCTCAGACTCAGACTCGGGTCTCCGTCTCAGACTTGGGTCTCCGTCTGAGTTCTGAGTAAACACTGCTATCGACCGGCAGTACACTTACAGTTGTACACTTCTTACCGAACCCCTCCCCGTTCAAAAAGCACTTACCAGACGGCGTAGATACACGCCATTTATTTAGAACAAACGTATTCCATCAATTTGACTGCAAACATACAGAAAGCACAAAATGCAGCTTATCCAAACATGGACCAACAATGGCGCATTAACAGCCAACATGCATGAATCGTGAATCAAATAGAGTCGTAAATCGAGCCTGAAGAGCCGTCAGACAGACCTCATATAAAGACAGGAAACACCAAACCATACCAGTCGGAGCAGTATGTGTCCCAGATCTACAGACAGCGTGCCGACAGGGAAGCAGAGCTGGGGATGTGAGGTGGCCGGCGAGCAGGGGGGGGGGGGTCACAAACCACAACACTGGTCACAACGTATAGGGGCCGATTGGAAGATAAATCACAATGCAATCCACCAATGTCAGACTCATATGGCTCCAGCAGTCAGCGGCGCGCCATCGGCTTCGATCATTGGCCTATCGGCATCGGAATTTATCGGCCTGTCAAAAACGCTTGAACGTAAAAACCGTTCACATAAGCTTTCGATGAAAACGCATTATCGAGATCTCGTTTGGAACCTGAATGCATCAAGATCCCGATACTAGACTCTGGTTTGTGATTAGCCAAGATGCAACGACGACCAGCCGGAAGATTCCGTACGGTTTCTCAGTCGCTATCATTGTCAGATCGGGGTCAGATCGGGCATCTATCCCGGCCGGCCAATGGCTAGCAGCCACTGAACGGGGCGGGAATCAGTGCAAAAAAAATGTACAGCTGGTCACCTACGCCGTCTGGTAAGTGCTTTCTTGAACGGGGAGGGCTTCGGTAAGAAGTGTACAACTGTAAGTGTACTGCCGGTCGATAGCAGTGTTTACTCAGGAACTCAGACGGAGACCCGAGTCTGAGCGGAGACCCGAGTCTGAGTCTGAGTCTGAGACCCGAGTCTGAGCGACCACGCAGCACGCACCACCTGCTGGCAGCGGGCCTGCCCTGCCAACATACATACACGCCGAATGGAGGTGCGGGCTGCCGGCCAGCCCTGTCCATTACCCGGGCACTTAGTCAGTGTCCCAGCCGAGCGGCAACACAAAGGTCAACGCGGCTGATCACTGAAGGAATGTCAGATCATTAGGAAAAGAGAGAGACGAGCTGGAATTTAACCGCATTCTATTTACATGATAAGGAATCCGTATAACGCCTTTTGTAGTTTAACACCAGACCCGGGTCGTTCCTCGACTTCTCAGTCACCCATTGTCTTGAAGAAAGTTACGGCTGCGCTTGTTGCCAAGAGCAGCTTCAGCGAGGAGGTGGGATGAGGGGTTTCGGTTTGGTTTGGTTCGGCGGGCGGGATGGGGAAGTCAAGATAGGCGAACGTCCCGCCCTCTGTGACCAGACAGCGGCAGTAACATACGCCGACACGGCGACAGAAACGGAGCGACACACCCGCCTGACGACGGACGTGTTCTGTGTCCCCGCGTTATGTAACGGGCCGTGCCAGAGCGGCGAGAGAGCGGCGAGAGAGCGGCGAGGAGCTGAGGTCCACAGACGGACCGGCGGGTCTGTGTTGGAGATGTTACCAGAGCGGCGAGAGACTGAGGTCAAGACGGACGGCGGGTCTGTGTTTGATGAATTGTTACAGAGCGGCGAGGAACTGAGGTTCAGCAGACGCGGACTGGCGGGTTGGTGTTGGGATGTTACCAGAGAGGCGAGGATGAGGTCCACAGACGCAACCGCGGGTCTGTGTTGGAGAATGTTACAGAGGGCGAGGGATTACTGAGTCCCAGACGGACCGGCGGGTCTGTGTTGGGATGTTACCAAGAGCGGCGAGGAGCTGCGGTCCACAGACGGACCGGCGGGTCTGTGTTGGAGATGTTACCAGAGCGGCGAGGGATTACTGAGGTCCACAGACGGACCGGCGGGTCTGTGTTGGAGATGTTACCAGAGCGGCGATGTTACCAGAGCGGCGATTCACAGACGATCGCGACTGGACCCAGGCTATGCCGACGGCTACAACAGCAATACAGAGGCAAGCCGTGACAACACACTGCATTGTGCATCGTGAGTCGTGACATTGCATAACTTTAAACTCCTTATAATCTAACTTACTATTTAAAAAAGTATGTCTCTCTGTCTGTTAGCATAGTACCAAATAAACTTTGGCAGTCTGCCTTCAGATGCCGTGTCCGATAGCTCAATGGTTTGGAGAAATGGACTTTAAATATGCAGGCGCCCGGTTCTAATCCGGGTTGACGCACTTTTGCATTCACTTAGTAGTGAATGCAAAAGTGTAGTGAAGAACATAGGACACGGGCTGGTTGGGCAGGGAGGAGTGGGAGAGCGGTTTCTTTTCGGTAGGGTACCTCCATCCATGAGATACGAGACACCATCCAGGAGACTCTGAGTCGGATGTATGACGGGTATTAAAAAGTATTCTAGGTACGACGGGTGTGCCACGGGTAGTACGGGTTATTAATCCACAATTGCTTATCACTGGCTTGCACCACCGTCCACCACTCAACCTGTAATCGCCCAGCGGAGCGGATAGGTTAGCACTAGTCAACACTATGCAATATGCATTAGCTGGCTCTTGCACGTAATGAAGTTGTGCGTCCCATCGAAATAATTCACCGGGCGTAAATAAAACATAAAAACTGTATTGCCGACATGGAATGTAGGGTTACAAATTTAGCTTACAGTTGGTGAATTTAATGTCAAGCTGGACGTCAGTTGCATTAACAAAAGCACAAGGTAGGAATCGCAAATGGCATCGGTCGCCTCGCAACCAAAGGCACATCATCAAACAGTAATACTGAACACGGAAACAGGGCGGGGCATGACAACTCAAAGGGTAGTTCACCTCTGAGATAGCAGAATTGTAGAGTAGCTCGAAAATGAGCCGAGGTGAAATGGCCTTGCTACGCCAAGCGATTTCGACTCAGGAGCTAAATT